>JBCAUG010650007.1:0-13907 GCA_038406175.1 Haplosyllis leylae | reverse complement strand
CTAGCGGATAGCACAAGTACTAAACTCGTAGGGAAACTCGGAACTCTAGATGTCTACTCATCATTTGGTAACACACACTCTAACGAGCCACCAATGAGCATTGCAAAACTTAACCAATCTTGAAGATGCAACCTGATGTGAACATATGGACCAAACGTACATACATTAGAATGGGAAATTGCACCATAAATACACTGACTGTTTGAATATTAAGACTATTTAGATGTAATTATGACAAAATGATCTAAATACCTGATATTTAATGAATTTTCCCTTCAAATTGAATTCATTTGGTAACATTGTATAATTGTGGTAAAACACGAATATATAACTTGCATACGAATTGTTTGACCTCACCAGAATACTAAGCAGTGGTGGATCCAGGATTTTCCAGAGAAGAGCACCAACCCCTGAGGGGGCGCCAACCTACTATTTGACCAATTTTCCCCCAAAACTGCATAACAATCAGTGGTAGATCCAGGATTTATCAGAGGGGGCACCAACCCCTGAGGGAAGACCAACCTATTATTTGATCAATTTTTCCACTGCATGAAAATGAAGCAATTTTGGCCCGGGGGCACAAGGGATGCGCCCCATTACCCCCCCCCCGCTCCCCCCCCCCACCCACACACACACACCCACCCAGATCCGCGAATGGTAAGTACTTTCTAAGATTTCCGCGATGTGTAAATAATTGAAAGTTAATTTGTTAAAAATGATAACAATAAATTGGGGTGTGACATTTTACTAGAACTTGCTTCGGGGATTGATTAAAAATCAACTAACACTAATAGCTGACAAGTATTCTTCTGGAGTTTTGCTTTTGGTTGTAGTTCCTGTTTTTATAGATGGATTATCCGCTGTGTTCCCTCCGTGGTGGTCTCTTGACGGGCCTTGCTTTAGTTTATTTTCAACTGGATTACGTGAATTTATTTTATGTCCATATGATGCTGATTTTTTCTCGCTGTCTGGGGATTTTTCCTTAGAGTTACTCATCTTGGGAGCTGAGCCCAATAGCCGACGACCAGTCCTGCTTTTGTTGACCTTGATGCCGGTTGACGTTGTTTTAATAACTTTAGACATTACTGTCTTTGGATCGTCTGGAGATAAAATCTGTGCCTGTTCCTGAGCTGAAGGAGCCAGTTTAATATACCATGCATGAGTTTTTATTTCTGGAACTGTTAATCGTTTTGAAATTTTTATTAACATTTTCATGATTAAATCTTGGCATTCTTTCGAGACCTGTGGCGTTGACGGGAATTGCGGTCCCCGTTTTGTTACTTGACGCACCAGTTCTTTGTGATTCGAGTCATCAAATGGGAGTCGTCCTACAACCTGGAAAATTAAATAAGTTAATAAAGCTTGGAAATATTTTTTAAATACTACTATTTAATGTCACAAGCAGATTTCGGAGTGGCGCAGGCACGCGCCCTGTCGACCATTTGGAATTGTTTGCACAAAATATTTGCCACACATTAGATTGAACTTTCAAAAAAAATGAATAAAAGTACGTAATTTTTCTGTTAGTGGGGAGACCCAAGCTACGTGAAGATATTTCAATATTTGTGTGTGAATTTTTAAAATGTTCATATTTTCCAGAACGGTTAAATATCTCCACTTACTTCTGATATATACGGCAAAAATTCTACAAATTTTCTAAACTTTTTTCAGGGTGACTTGTTACCGTTACTTAACCCTAATTATTCTGAAGGATTTGCAGATCCATAATCTAGAATCTACTCACCATGACATACAGTATAACACCTGAACTCCATATATCAGCCATTTGTGGAGGATACGGAGTACCAGTGAGTATTTCAGGTGGCGCGTACGCATAACTGCCGCAATAAGTTTCACTGAGAGGATATTGACCATCCTTTGGCTTCATTCCTGCTCTTGCAAATCCAAAGTCGGTTATCTTCAAATTGTTTCGTGCATCTAGGATGAGATTCTCGCACTTCAGATCTCGATGCACAACGCCTTTATCATGAATATATTCAATACCATTTGTGAGTTGTGCAAACCAAATAGCTGCTTGTGCTTCAGCGATGTGTTTCTTTCCTCGAATCTCGTCCAAGAGATCACCCTTTGGAGCCAATTCCATGATAAGATACATTCTGTTGGTTGTTTCTATGCATTGATAAAAAATCACTAGTGACGGATGTCTGAGGTATTTTATCACATCTATTTCCCTGGGTAAAAACTTCTGTAAGTAGTCGTCTGGAGCTCTTTTTTTGGAGATTATTTTTATTGCCACTTTACATTTGTGTTTGCTGGAAATTGCTTCCTTCACTGTTGCATAAGAGCCTGATCCAATGGTTTTCCCCACTTGATATCCATGCATCTCCAACACAGTCGCCTTCGGAAGACTATCTACAGATGGTAATGGAGTCCCTCCTGATCCAGTTCTGTCAGACATAATTTTGTTTAATGATGTTACCAATAAAGAAAAAAAGATTCATGTATTTTTCTGGAAAATTACTGATAAAAAAAATGCCATGGTGTTTCTGAAGCCCTTTGTATTTGTCGCTCGGATCTCTTGTATCCATGGAGAGGCAACTACGGTTACCTGTGATGTAATGACGTTTTGATCTAATATCGCGTAACGACAAGCAGTGTCCAGCCGAGGGGAGTCCTGTCAACGTCATCTTGATGTGGCTTATCTTGATCTGAACCAGGATAGCACTTGGCCCTTGAGCCATTCCTGTTCAAAAAAATCTGTTCCTGGCTTAAATTGAAGATTGGATACACTATCCAGGATTTCCATGGAACAAAGTATCAAAAAAAAGTGAAATTTGAGTCCCATCAGACATCTGCAAAGTCTGTTGAATGACCAAAGGGCATCTTTATTGTTATTGGCGGATCTAAAGAGGTGCAGGGGATCTCCCCTCTTCCAAAGCCTAAATTTCTTGGTTTTTAGCCAGTTTTCGGGGGAAACTGGGCCAATACAATAGTTGGCGTAATTACCATTAAAAATTCGCGCCAAAAATACGTAAGTGCTGCCATCTTATCAGCAAGTATCCTATTTAGGCACTTCCTCCAGTGCAGATAAGTTGAACATGTTGGGCTCAAGTTTGGCCGTTTTGGCTGGGTTGTTTGCTTCCTTAGCATCAGTTTGTGCAAAACTTGCAATGGCTGAAGAAGCAACATTACATTTTTGCATGTGGATTTCGCTGACGAATTTGATTCCCTCGTGCAGTGTCGTGAGTACAGTAGAGACCCGAGTCTAGACCTAGAGTCTAGATCTAATCGACTTTTTTCACGTAGTTCTGTAGTTGAACTAGATCTAGATTTACTGAAATGCAGATGTAGTATTCTGCTGGACACATAGATTCCTTCTGAGTTGTGGGTCGCAATCATATATGTCAATATTTTCAGAACTATAGTATTGAGTACTCAAATTTCGTGATCTGTCATTTGGGATGGTGAAGTGGACCATTGGTAAAATCGATCTATTGGCCAAGTACATACGTACATTTTACCGAGAAAACTATTTGGGCGAAAGAGAAAATACTGTTTGTTATCACAATCCCATACATGACGACATTTTCACTCTTCCATCTCTTTTTAAATTGGCAGACGGAGAGCTTGAAGCCATTCGCAAGCCGCACACCCATCACTGCCAAGGATAGGCTGTTGAAAGTTGTCTTTTTCCAGATTGTACTGTATGCGAGGATACTTTTCTTCATTTTGATATTTCTGTGCAATGCCTTGATGTGGACTTTATTTGTGAGATCTCTGCAGAAGTGCTACTCGTCCATTGAAGCAACCGTGACCAATGCATCGTCAAATCTGATTTTTACAGTATGTATTTGAGGAATACAAAGGCTTTGGACGTGTAACTATAGCTTATGTGAATTTGACAGAATGTAATCTGTGATATATTTTGCAGGCACTCTTTGGAAAAGTTTTATTTGGAGAGATTCTGTCCCTCGCATGGTGTTGCGGTGCAGCCCTTATAGTTGTCGGACTAGCTGTGGTTCACGCAGACTCACGGGAAAACGATAAAGAAAAAATCTCTTAGCATTAAAGCGGTAACCTGTTGTGGACTATCACTGCAAGTTTAGTCGGTGAATGCATGCACAAATGCACATTGGAATTCTTATTGAATTACATGTACGTGCGAGATTCATGCAGCAGCAAATCTTCACATTTTTGACCACATCAAGAGGAAACGGACAAAATGTCACGTTAGTTGACTATTTAGTGATATTTTGATCCTCGGCATTGCAATCACCCTGTTCTAGCCTGGTCGCGCTCGAAAAATTAGGAAATTTACATAAAGCTTGTGCGCAACAAAGTACTAGTATTCAAACTTATTAAGCAAAATTTTTATTCTGCCATATAAATACACATCTGCTGGAAAAGAATAAATACAGATAATATATTTTATGTTCTTTATTTCTGTACTACTAAGTTAGATTCATATCAAGGTATTTTTGCCGATTTGATAGCTTCTAGTATGCCGTGGAAAGTTTCATTTGCCGTGGGCTCTGCGAGACCCTGTGGAAGAAGAAAACCGTATTGACCTCTATCACGGAGTTCAAGTGTATACGAGTAACGCACACCAGCAACTGCTCTAGCCCAGTCGCAACTCGAACCTCCCACATGATCTGAAGTAATAAAAAAAATGAAGGTCGCTCGTGTGAAAAATTATTCATGGTCTCATTTAGACATTGTGTGCAGTTATGTCGGTTGTCTTGTTATTTGTTAATAAGGACAAAATTTATACAGGGGCTGTCCATTGATGTCAGTTCGAAAGTAGTGGACATGATCATTGCAGTGTGTTATTAGCGATGAGTAAGATAGTTACACGTTTTAAGCTTATACATTAATCTAGTTTCTGACTTACAAGTTAAAAAGTCAGTTGATACATTTCAATCAATCGTCACACAGTTGTGATAATTGCATCAGCAGCTGCAATAATTCCCTGCCATGTTTCCTCAGCGGTGGGAAGAATGTCTCGAGTTGGAAGCATGAAACCGTATTTACCCTGATCACGTAATTCTAAGAGGTATGCGTAAGGTATACCCGCCACACCCTTAACCCAATCCATTGAGGACCCACCGGCGTGGTCTGTGAAAGGTAACAAACAATTCAGAACTTTTAACTTAATGTGAAGTAAATGCAAACAAAACATAAACTTTAATAGTTTGCGAATTATAACGTGATGTAAAATTGACTTACACAGCACCCGCGCTGGTGACCCAACTACATATTTTGTACCATAAATATCTTCTAACGCTGCACATCCCGCGTGTGCCACTCTTTCCTAATGATCCAAGATACAAGTGGATTTTGTAAACTCATTGCACCAATTAAAATGTTTTCACACTGCAAACGGGCAAAACTCAATTGATCAAAGAAGTAAATGTGGTAAAGAATTTTACCAGTTCCTGGATATCAGCAGGTTGTTCTCTGGTATATCCCCATGGTAGTAACCACAGCTGGGAGTAAGAATGTAGTGAAAAGAACATTTTTATCCGTGATCGAATTCGTAATACATAATTAGATACAGCTTTGCTTTCAGGCTCAGAGAAAGGTGCAGGTCCACCATACGTCGCCGCACAAGGTTTCTTAGTATTAATACAGTGTTTTTCTTTGGGGGCGTCTTGACACTCTGAAAATAGTAATTCAACCCTGATGTCAATAGGAAATATGGTGTGGCGGGGCTTTTTTTGCGGTCAATTGCTATGATCTTTCGAGGGAAAAAGGTTCTATGTACAATCATATCTGTCATCACAAAGGGGTAAAGAAACGCAAATGACTCACTAAGCCATGCAAATCCGTAATTTCTGTTCAGATCAACGCCAGTGCATTTGTAATCAAATGTCGGAGCTCGGTTTTTCCTCCACATCCTATTCTGCAACAAGGTGTACATAATAAAAATCTTTTGATAAAGTGCGTAATTAAACTACTGAAAAATTTCGGCCTGCCACACCCCCTTCTGGTGTTTGCCACTTCGGAATCAACTAATCGAGGTTTTCACAGTGACACAAAGTTGGCAATGTTGGCATTATTGCCAACTTTGTATTCTCATATATTCACAGTTTTCTACTCCATTTGCACCAATTGATGTTAGTAAATGTGAAATTAAAAATGAAGGAATGTATGAGAATTACATTTCATGGATACAAATTTTATTGCATGACTTGATTTTGAATGGCACAGCTAAAAAGAAGTTGGCAATGTTGGCATTATTGTATTGTGGGGTATTTGTGAAAAACTCTATTGCATTGATTAACTAAGAGTGTATTCATACGTACATAATCCCTGCTGTATTCATATCCATCAGGATTGTGAATAGGCAAAATATACCAATCGTAAGTGTTCAGCATTCTCGTGATCTCTAAATATTTTCCATATCCATCGACCAACTGAAATAAACTGCAGGTATTGATTTTACATTTCTTGTCCAAATAGCGATGAAACAAGAAAGTCCTCCTGCGTGAACGCATGAGGCATACCGCCCGCCAGCTGAACCTGGACCTGGCCGGGGTAGCCCCCCCCCCCCCCACGTGGACAGACAAAACACCTGTGAAAACAGTACCTTCCCTCGCACTACGTACGCGGGCGGTGATTATCTTAAGTATTGAGATTCTAAAATCAGCTTGGTACCAAAACCGGCATTTATGCACATGTGCGTCGGTCTAATCAAGGCTCGCGTCACTCAAGCCTTACTGTGATTTTTGCTCTGCGTTTTTCTCAAAAGTGGAAAATAGTTTTTCTATTGAACGAATTGAGATAAGTTTGAAATTTATTGGTGGCTCGTTAGAATCACCTTAGTGATTGGTTTGGGCTTTTTGCTTTGAATTGCTTTTTTTGGGACCTATGAATGCCATTTGCCATTCTGTGAATGTAGATGGGGTGTTGGTTCTACTTGTAGGTAGTGTGGATACCTCAACACAACATGCCGTAATTGAACTTATTTGAATTTTTTGCACTCAGTGTTGGTGTGGACACAAAACCTAGTTTTCTGTGCCTTCATACCCTTCACCCTTCATACCATTAACACCCTGTCCTTACCTTATGACTATTCATGTCAGGGGCGGTGGGGACACAAAAACCAATTTTAGTCCTTTGCAACCTTCATGTCAGAGGTGGTGGGGACACCCCAAGGCCCCCCCCCCCCCCGGGGGTGAATAGACTGGGAAAAAAGGTTAGGTGCAAAGCTAGGTGTAAAGGCAGGGCACAAAGAGTGGGTGCAAAGGCAGGGTGCATAGGGCACAAAGGCGGGGTACAAAGGGCGCAAATGCTGGGCACAAACCTAAGGTGCAAAGGCAGGACATAAAGGCTGGGCGGAAAGCTAGGGTGCAACTATTTTCGAAGTTTGCATGCATTCAATTTTCGCAGGATTATCCAATTATGTGGTTCGTAACTCAAAACCTGACTAGATTCTCGAAGCAGTGATGATAATTTTAAAATCTTATATGACCTGGTAAATTATGTATGTTGCTGTCGCAACTGTTACCCATTCACGGGCATGAATGCCAGCATCAATCCAGATTGCGGGCTTTTCCCGTCCATCTTTTCTCGGTGCTCCTATCTGTGCAAAAGAAATATGTACGATTATGATATTTAGACAAAGTGTTACACACAGTCCAGTTTCTAAACCTAGCAACGTGCAGTATTATTATTTTTCAAGTTTCACTTACTTTGACAAGTTTAATAGGTCTCCTTTCATATGAATATCCAACTACATCAAGTGATACTAGGTCTGGTCTTGTGTAAGTACCAAACTTCATCCATTCATAAATCTGAAGGTAACATAAGGGTCGGACAAATACAATATTCAGTGCTAAGCTGCTTCGGCCACCGGTACATTGATCTGTACCAGATTAATTGAGAACAAGGAACTTGCATTTTTTTCCTCAATCCGTATTAAATCCAAAAATATCACGATTTTCGAATCATAAGCGCTGAAACGAAAGTGTCACTTTGCACTTAATATCCCAATGAAGATACAGTTGAGTGTTTCCATTAAATTGAGACAAATTAAATTATTTTAATATTATTAATGAAAGACAACAGGTGTGAAAAACAAATTTAAAATTGACCCTATGTGGGCATATCACCAAAATTAATTGGGATAATCAGTATAAAATAGTTAATACGGAAAATTCAAATGAGAAGAAACTATTGGACACTGAATCACAAAAGACCTCAGTTGTATTCAAGACCATTCAAGAGGTAATGCGGATATGGCGGATCCATGGGGGCGGGGACTGTCGTGCGGGACGGAGGAGCCTTTCGTGGCAATTTTCCGCCGACAAACCGCGTGCAAAGGAGAAAAAATGTGCCGATAAACCGCTTCCTGTTGAAATCTGCTCACGACATAATCAGTTTAAAAAGTGTACCTACAAAAAACGGATTCGTCCATTGCACCGCTCCCCTAGATCCGTCAATGTGTTCAGCATGTGTGGTTTTATGTATTATTTTAGGATAAGGCTGTGATTTTGAATATTGAGACCTGGATCTACTGATTCTGAGCAAATGTCAAAGGCCTCGATCTCTAAGTTGTGTGTTCTTTGATTTCACCTTGCATACAGAGTACACTTACTTCTTCTGTCGAAGCGTATTGACCTATGATGTTGAACCAGTAGAATAATTCTGGATCAAGTGCTTCTGGAGACAACCCTGGACCAATTACTGGCTTGTTTTCTCCAGAACCAGGGTCCAGATAAGAGGATCTTTTAAGTCTTCTGTGAACTCGCCATTCATCAGTGGCTTGTTCTTCCTTATCTATCAAACTGAAGAAATAAATCATGGTGTTTGTTTAAATATTGTATCGCAGCTAGGTTTGATCTCTGGTATGTTCCCGTTTCGATTTTGCATATTTTGATCATTACCTTTGGATGTCTTGAATTTGTACATGGTATTTTATCCCCGCCTGATGTAATTTCTCGAGTACATGATCCAGCGACAAAGGAGGTACGCATATATCGACAGTCGAATTAAATATGGGTTCTGTCCAAAAGTCCACCTGAAAATAGGGAAAGGAAAATTGAGAAATACACAAGTAAATTGCAGTATTATTTTTGGCACATTCCAAAGGTGATTGGATAACATGACAACTAATAAATTGTAATTGTAAGAATTTAAATTATCACTTCAGCAGAATAAAAAATGCATTGAGCGCTCTCAAAATGTTACCCGTGATTTTCTTCGGGAAGATTACCCATGCATTGAGATGTACCCCACTATGTGTTTGAGTTTGAGTCATAGTTATATTTGGCACATTTGTTGTATACCAGACGTTCAGCTTATATTTCACTTATTTGGGGATTTAGAAAGCAATAGAGTGGGGGAAAATACATATATATTTCATAAACTTTGTTCGTGGTTAATGAAACTTGCAAAAATATTGATATTTTAAAACTATGGCTATGTCTCAAACCATGACTCAAACTCAGTTTTTAAAGCCATGACTCAAACTGAAACTCATAGAGAAAGCACACTCCCCACATTTGGGAGGGGGATGTACCGTGTTTGCCACATTTCAGTGCGCAACACATCCAAAAATCCCCACTTGCTACACCAAAGTGATATTTTCAGTTTTATCTTTTCAAAATACCTTCAAGGATGCCTCTCTCTGAAGATCTTCCAAGATTTTAAAATCATTTGGAGTATCCACTTGTAAACGGATAACTTTGTACCTAAGAATTATATAGATTATATTTTTCAGAAGAAAAACAGCACAATTTTGCGGCGTTAGGCAACGCATCAACAAAATCTGTTTGAAAACAGATATGCATTGATAGCTGCCGAAACGTATAAAATGCAGTTGCTACGAGCATGCAACGCATCTGCCACAACAGGCCTGCAGGAATAATATTATAGTGCATACCCAACACCATTTTTTCAGGGCATGTGTACACACGTGTGTTCGCCCATATTTTGAGAGTAAAAAGAGATAAAGCAAAAAGCAAGATACGCCCAAAGCCGAACTTTAGTCTGAAAAAGAATACTAGTGAGAAAAGTTTGACAACGTATGAACTTACCCCTGAAACTTTAATTTTTCACAGTTCACTAAAAATAAAAATAAAGTGCACAAAGCTGGAAAACAAAAAATTAGGCGATTGTCCATTTTCGGCAATCGTTTAGCTGGATCTTCATATCTAATCCATTATCCTGTACCGATAGCTTCTATAGTCATAATATCTGTCTCACAAAAGTCTATCATGCGCCTGTCTCCTTTACTTAAGAGTTTGACTTATTTATTTGAGACTTTCCCTTCTGACGTTCACTGAGTTCAATGACAAAAATTGTTGCTTCTTCCAGAAGTATGTTCACTGCACTTGGTTTAAACAATCAATTTCCACTGAATCAAACGGCGCTACAGTCCATGTACCAAATTCAGTGAAAGACAATTTAAATAGGAAAATTTGACTCAAATTTCCAATGAGTCTATCAGTGAGTCCATTGAAGTCAGGCCTGGTCGTCTGGAATTTAGATCTGGGTTGTATCTGCAGAGAGAGATGCAGCTATATGCTGCAGCATTGGATCCAAGTTGCTGACAGATTTATATCATTATGTGGGACTTGTACTCAAATTAAAACAGTTGATCTGCATCTAATTACGGAAACGATAAATTTCCCTGAAATGAACCTCACTGGCGGTGCAGAAGGGTCAGAAAAATTTCGTCTGTTTTTGCTTCACGAGAGCTTATCATTTAAACCGTTCGAACATATAATGTTAACTGAAAATATTATGTAGGTAGAAAAGAGCCATTATTCAACAATGATGCCAACAGCCGACTTTTTCTAAATTCCCACAGGCAGAGTTCCTTTTCACAAGGTATTTCCCAGAATATATTGTGACGTCAAATTGTAATGACGTCTAACGTCATGTGGAAAGCGACTTTTCGGGGCTGGCATGGGAAAAAAACACGTCTTAGTAAACCCATCTATATACAACCCTCTCCAAAGACTTTCCACGACCCCCTCCAACCGGGGTGAGAACGTGGTTGGAGGTCATGAAGGTCGGAGGGATGGTACAGTGTGCTACCAAGGCCCCATTTCTTGACAAAATTTCATAAAAATTGCACGTGTCTATTACATTCACCTATACAGCTGCCTTCAAAGTAGTTTACAGCATAACCCAAAGGTTTGACTAAAATCTCAGCACAACACAGTTGAGTAGTTCCATCCACCCTACATGTCTACTGACACAAGCAATCATGTGAAACTCTTTCACTCCTTGATTTAGCCCTTTTTTCCCCAAAACTATATAAAATTCAAATACTAATACACAGTTGTCATTTAGACCGGTTCCTTCAGTAGAAGATTTGAATTACAAAGTTGAGAAGTAAACTTGACATTTTTGGCTCATTTGGCATCACTGCCAAAATGAGCATGTGTATATTTTGTCTGTCTCTGTTGTTTCATTGGTATCTGTGGACTCTTCTAATTACAATTTTAGTTTCGCAGATTGTTGTAAGTTAATCCAAAGTACAGGAAATCTATACTATCAAATACATCAATACAAAGTACAGTACATCAGGTGTCAATTATGTCTTTCTGTAATAATATTCTTTTTGGAAAAGTTAATGAGTAAACAATTGACATTTTTGGCTGATTTGGCACACTGCCAAAATAAGCATATGTAATCATAATTTTTGTGTCATTGTATTTATCATTGGTACAGTGCAAATTTCCATTTCACAATTTGTAGTGATGTATTCTACTTGGTATTGATCTACTTTGTTACATCAATCCTAGATATCACATACCAGTTACCATGTAGAGTATATCAACAAGAAATACAGTAAATGAATACCAAATAAGAAATGCATTAAATAAAATGCAGTATATCAATACTAAGTATTGGTAGTGGGTCCAGCAAATATTATGTAAATTGACAAATAAACACTAAATATTTTATGACATGCTATTGCAAGATATATTGTATCATGCCATTATGCAAGAAGAAATTTTGTCAGAACACTTTGGAACAGGACATTTCATGACATGACAACATGAAAATAGTTTTGAATGATGTTCCAAGTGATATTTCAACAAGAATGCTTACCAGGATTGTGTTGTGCCCTATGATTAGCTGGATAGGTAGATACATAGCTAGATAGCAAAATAGATAGGTACCTATTAACTACACAGATAGCTGGCCAGATGGATAGCTATATAGTTGACAAATGCCTCAAGAAAACTTTTGGTGTGTGAGGTTCTCATCAGCCGTGCAGTCAGAGGGGTCTACAGTGAGAATGTTAGCTATGGGCACATTTTAACCTTGGTTACTGATGATCCCCAATGGGTCTTATGTGTGATCACAAGCAAGAGTTGATCTCCAGTTTACAAAGGTTTATTGCAGTAGATGGACAATGTCTGATGCAGGTTATGGTGGTTACTCTCTAGTATCTCATTTAAGACATGGCATTTAAGCCAAGATGATCTGCAGTAGTTGATTCACCATTTAAGCATTTGCCCTGTACTGTGCAGGGCCTCAAGTACTGAATGAGCCTGGACAGTGATTGGCTGTGAGGAACCAGTAAGGTCATTGGCTGTGTGCTAGACTGGCACACAGTTGGATCCCATGGGCCTCTCAACCTGGTGCATGGGCAACAGTGAAACCTGTACCTCTGGGACCATGCAGGTCTAAATTTGTATCAAGTCAAATCTCATTTTTGGTTTGGGAGGGGGCAAGAAAAGTTTTCAGTTCAAGTTTTCTTAGAACAGCCTGAAACACATTTCAGTTTTGGAATTTTAAAATCTAATGACATTTTTGAAAGTGGCCACAAGCAACTAACCTATAACAAACAACTAGGCAACCATATAAATATATTTGGCATTTCAAGTGTTCATGTGACATTTCAAAGTATATTCAAGTGTTATTTCAAATGACACTTTAAATGATGGACATCTCAATTTATCTCTGACATTTCAAGTGACACTCCATTCCAAAAAATGTCAAGTGACACTCCATTCCAAATGATATTTAAAGAAACATTCCAGACATTTCCAATGACATTTCAAATGCCAAATGAGCTCACATCCACATATTGAATGTGAGAGAAAATTTGTTTGTAAACAAGAATGCTTATCAGCATTATGTCACACCTGATGTATCATTAACAAATCTGTTACACATCTTGTTTCCTGCCAAATCTCATGAGATTGCATTACTGATACTCCTTAGCAATGCTTGGGTATCATTAAGCACTTCCTGTAAAGTATTATTAAACTCAGGAGTGTGCTTAAGCACTTCCTGTGCAGTATCATGGAGACTGAAGAGTGTCTTTAAGTACTTCATGTGAGGTATCATTGAGACTGAAGAGTGTCTTTAAGCACTTCCTGTGATGTGTCATTAAGACTGAAGAGTGTCTTTAAGCACTTTCTGTGAACAGAGCCATCTGGTGTTAATTTTTTTGCAAAAAGCATCTGTTAGGAGTATCTCTAAGGCCAGGACAGAGCCACCTGGTGTTAATATCTTGCAAAAAGTATCTTTAAGGCCAGGACAGAGCCATCTGGTGTTTATTTCTTGCATAAAACACACCACAATGAGAATATAAGTTGCTCTGCTCCTGAGCAGCAGGCGCGACAAATAAAACCTAACACTAACTCCCGTAAAGCGTGGGAACATGTGATATTTGTAGTCATACCAGCAGCACAAAAATCCCTTTTTTCAAAGTTTGTTTTTGTAATATACTTTTTCCTTTATTTACATGAAACATCAAAAGTTAACAATTTCTTTCTCAGCCCATTTTCGCTCAATTGGAAATATTGTTGGTTGTGGCTTGAATGTGGAGTAAAACATAATCGCACTTTATTTTGGACTTATTACCGACCCCGTACGTAGTACGAGAGGAGGTAATAGTTTCACAGGTGTTTGTCAGTCCACAGGGGGGGGGGGGGGTACTCAGTCCAGCTGGGGGGGGGGGGGGGGGGGGGGAG
>JBCAUG010649896.1:0-13907 GCA_038406175.1 Haplosyllis leylae | reverse complement strand
CCCCCCCCCCCCCCCCCCCCCCCCCCCCCCCCCCCCCCCCCCCCCCCCCCCCCCCCCCCCCCCCCCCCCTAACAAGAGTTAACAATCAAGCCTACAAACCTACAGACACCATAGTGACTAGATAAGTCGCTCCGCTCGGAGAGGCGGTGCGACTAAAAATCTTGTCTTTCAGTATGATGCAATCAACGACTAAGTTTGGCATGCAACTTTTCTTGCGGTACAATCTAATTGCATAAATTTAATCAAGGAAGCAGCCAACGTCTTGGCAACTGGTCTATCGAATGACGCCACAAATTCAATGTAACATAATTGGACATAGTCTGATATTACTTAGAAAACAACAATTTGGATGATTTGCTCCAACTTACATCATGGTTGTATATGGCGCGTAAATGATATTGAAGATGAGAGTGACGAGTCCCGTGTGTTTGTCTCTGTGTTTCCTGACGAGTTGCAGCGCTATTGTGGGATCCAGTGCGTGCTGACTGTCTGTGCTGCTGTACAATATCTCATATGTGAACTCCTCAGCCAGAGCCAAACCTTTTATGCGTGGGATTAATCAGAATGCACAGTGTTACTATGAAAGTATGGTCCATTCACACTGCCAGAGGTTTACACCGAGACCGAGACAGATACTGAGAACAAGTACACAGAACCCAATGGATCTTGTCATCTGTCTTTGTGCAGTGTGAACACCTTCACAAAATCCTACACAACCCATTTTTTATCGGTCTCGGTGTTGGCCAGCCGCCAGCGTAAACACACCATAACACTTAAGTTATGAAAATCGACCCATGAAAGAAAAGGAATCAAGTCTCATTTGTCAAATCTTGATATGTATAGTAAATATATTATTTAGTATATATACTAAATGTAAACTTCCCAGTATCACACAGCTCCTAAATATTTTGCTATCCCACCCTTCCTTTCTTCTCACTTGTGTACTTATTCCATTAAACAAAGCCTTGTTCATAACCCCTTCCAGTACCTGCCAGCATCTTGAGATTCAAGAGCAAGGAAAAAGGACCTGGATATCAGGCTTTTCATGTAGGTGCGCTCCCCAGACTAATAATAAGTATCACTTACTCTCTCCAACCACAACCCCGTCAGGTATCTGTGGCGACTCATCGGCCGGTGTTTTGGCACGGGCGGTGATGAAACGCTTCGGCCCAGCGCAACTAGGTGCCACCCCGGATAATGTAACTTCGAGACGTTCATCCACTCTTTCCCTAGCCCTACACACAATGACAGCTGGTTGGTTATCCTCTGGGACTTGCTCTGGATATCCGACGACAGGGTAAGTCCAAGTTAATTCGTGCACAGTATTACTGTCCGTCACCGGCACATGCTCACTACAAAAGAAGAAACTTATTTTCAACCGTGGCAAAATGCGGTTTTCCAGAAGCAATGAGAACCCTTTATTTGTTACCTTCTCAATCAATCGTAATTTAGGATTTTAAAACACGAGGATAAACGAGGGCAAAGATGTTTATAAAACCATTACCTTTCTTCCGCAAGGTTATATATCCAGGGAGAACCATCTTCCCTGTGTACCTTCACAACTACCATTCCATCGTATTGTTTCATTCCCTCTGGCGCAAATGAGATAGGTATATCTAGGGTAGTTTTAGGTCCGAGTCGGACACCAGTGGAGTGCTTCAGCAACAAACAGAACGGCGTGGTGGGTTTATTTTCAGTTTCAAGCACCATGGCTTCATCAGATGATTTATCTGAAATGTAACCAAAGCTTTGTTACTGTATTGGAAGATACGGAGCCAGAGTCAAATTGCCCTTTGAAAATGTCAACAAAATGAAGTAGTTCCGTGTATAACGTATGTACCTTTAAGTGTGACGTCACACAACACAGCGTGATCGAGCGGGTTTCTAAACGGGATGATGAGCGTGGAGTTGTTTCCTGCTGCGGCTGTGATACTGACGGGATCTTGTGGCTGTGGCAATCGCCCGATGCCTGACACGTTGTATATCCATTCACCCAACTGTAATGAGAGAAACTATTATTATTATTCCAGGCAAAATTGTAAATTATTGCGCTGATTAGAAGTTCCTGAGAGAAATTCTTGTCACAAATCTTAAAATGCAATGGTATTCAATTTAATTGCAGTCAAAGCTCGATTGTTCACTTGAGGATTTCAACGGATCAAATTTCCCTCCCACTGAAGTAGTGCACCAAAACTGTACCTGTTTTCATTGTATTTAATTTTATCCTTAATGGTTTAACGAAGATCAATAGCAGATACAGGGTTTCCTAATGATGGGATAATGGAAAATGTAACGTCTTAACAAATTCGGTACATGTGGAGTTTAAGTTGTTCAGCAGCTTGTCTCGTGAGGTACTGTGGTCATGGAAAAAGAGAAAGAGATCTTTGGCTGGTAGGTCATTCCTCCTGGATCTGCCATTATCATTAGTTGAGATGTTTTCGATTGTATGTTAGAAATTTGTGTAAATTGTCAAAGCGGCATGCTGAGCAATTCAACTTTAGAAGAGTTGAATTGTCTATTGTCTAGATGTAAAATACCTACAAGAATTGTACTGTTGTGTATCGTGCACAGGAGGCAAATGGGAACTCAATTTCAGAAGATTGTACTTTGTGGTTGATTGAAATGCCTGAATGTTAACACGAAGGCGTGCCCCGACAAACTATCAAGACAGTTTATGAGACTTTTACTTTCGGTAAATGTGGAAAAATATGCAATTTGTGCAAGTTCAAAAAATAAAATAGAGCATCCATGAACAAAAAAAGGAAAACGGTGAAACTTTATCCCAAGTTGCTAAAATCTTACCGATTCTCGTGGATCAGATAACTAATAAGTCAATTGTAATCAGTAAATCACAAAGTGGTGTTAAATATTTTAAAAAGGAGGCTCCAGCAGATATGCTAAAAGTGAATATGTTAAAATTGCCGTTTCCATTCCCAAACCAAAAATCTAAAGTCTATATTGAAACATCGACGTTTAAAAATTAAAGGAACCGGCTCATAAGCCACATCTAGTTAGCTTATCTGCTGGAGGCCCTAGTATGTGTCACAGGGGTCTGATTTTGGAAACGTCCACACAAATATATTTAACTTTCAACTACGATATGTTATATTTCTATGACTAAAAACGTCAAATCTGAAAATATTGAAATTCCACACATCTACAAATTATTAATGTGAGAATACTTTTTGTTAAGTATTCCGTATGTCAAAATAAAGTAAAGGTCAACCTGTTCGCAGTGGAATGATATCTTAGCCACGTGATCCCCTGGTCCCAAGGCGGATGGCATGAAGGTCAGCGGGATTTTGACAGAGGAGTGCGGATGCAACTCTAACGGCCGTTCACTGTCGCGTTCCAATGCAAAATTATTGCAATTAGAAACGGTCGGCACAAGTAGCAACGTCTCATCTGTGAAAAAAAACCCACAAAACCGATTTTTATCACATATTACAAAACTCTCTGCAACCCGAAAATGTCACCACACGTAGAATTGTCCTAGTGAGGCCTGAATCATCCGGGATTTACCGATTTATAGTATCGTGTTGGAGATTTTGGCATGAAATTTTTATTGCTTTCAAGTATAGAATGAGTGGCAAAAGTAGCAAATTTGCTACAAAGTAATTTTCTGTGATCGTACCTGTTGGGTTATTGAGGGTGATCGTCTGTTGTACCCACCGTCCCAACTCACATTCCATGGTGTACAGTGAAGTAGACGTTGGCGCCTCGGCGGATAAAGACAAGTTGTACCAAAACTCACCCACAGACGGATGGAAGAATATCACACTGGAAGGAGAGGATAACATTGAAAATGTGATAAAGAGAAAATACATAAAGACACGTGTCTTTCATAGAAAATTAAGCTAAATACCAAGGATCATTTACTATGTTTACTTTACAGTTTGGTTCCATCACAAAGAAGTTTCACAATGAGATGTTTTATTCAACATACAGCTACATCAATATGGAATGTAAACATACCTGCCGATACATTCTCCTATGACGGCAGGAGCATACTCCAGTACGTACACCCCACGTCCAGATGGCGGCAGTGTGACGGAGTCTGATCCGGATAATCCGATATTGTTGGGCTTGATCCGGACCTCCAGGGTTATTGGTGCTTCTAATGGATTATTCAAGCCAATTTCCAACAAAGCCCTTTTCTACAAAAGAATATCTGTCGTGTGGCCTTCTGATTTGAGAAACATACAGCTAACCAGACAAAAAGCTGACCGACTTACCTGACATGCGCATTTCATGGCCAGGTTTCCTAGTGGTGCTGGAGGCTCAACGATCACACTCAGTGAGTACCACACCCGATACCGTAATTCCTCCTCTCTTTCATCAATCTCCGGAAGTTCATCTCCGTCACTATCCACTTCTCTGCATCGAAAGCAAAAAATTCTCATGGGAAACTAGTTTAAGAATATCACCCACACTGATTGAACTAATTCCAAACTAACGGCTTCCACCTATCCATCTTTTGGGTAATTTTCTATTTGACGATTTTGTGCTCGCAAGGTTCTGCTAAAAGAGTGTAAAACTGTGCAGAGATTAGAACTTCTTGGAGAATTTTTATGGCTGTGCAGCTAAACATGTGTGTAAAAAGTAAACTAGATTTCAGTTCATTCCAACCAATTTTCAATCTATGATTCAGATCTAAACGTCTTTGTTCTTGGGGTTGTGGAAGGAATCAAAATGTTAAGACATGGAAATATTTTTGTCCTTTTGCTCCCAAATTGCAAGAGAATTTGATAGTACAAACTGCAACAAACAGAAAAGAGCTCTTTAAAGCAGAGGCAAATGTACAGCTTTCAAAAATATTTGCACAATACTCACTCGGAACTGTCATCGCTAAATAAGTGATTAAGCACAGCGTACAGAGTTTTGTTATTTGCGCAGATAAAAAGCAAACGCACTTCTAAAGATATAAACATTTTTAAGATTAAAACAAACATTATTTATGCAAATGTGCGCTCTTTCAAATACTGTATCCTCTTTGTACCAAAACGTGTTCTGGTCCAGGTTTAATGCATTAAAAGGTTCAGTGTGGATTGCGGAGTGTACCTAGTTGATCATACGTTCTCTTAAATGCTAAATACACGTACTTGACTGGATTCGGCGCTGCTACGAAAGAGATCACTCCCTTGAAGTGTCCGCGGCGAAGCGGCTTGATACACATCTCGTAACGCTCTGTTTTACCTGGGAGAACAGTTATGTTCTCTTCTCCCGTCACGAAGTCCAAATCAGATTCAACCTAAAACACATCGAAATGCGACGACTGCTAAACAACACAAGGATATGGCACACTACTCAGTTTGAATGTGGGCCGTTACATTTTTAGTTTGTTCGGTACTGTTTCCAAAGCAAGGTATTCTGAAAGCGGTCAGAGCATTGTTCCTCAAAAGGAAATGCCTTAACTGAACGTAAGTTTCAAATGTGGAAGTCGAGAGGAAATATTTTTACTCTTGATAACTAAGCATTCTACTTACCCGGTAGTAGAGTTTTTTTCGTGTGACGTTAGGTACTTCTAATGCTCGTGTGATGCTAAAAAGTAAATGAGACAATTTTAAACACGCTACTCTCGTAGAAATGCAACAGTGGACCCTTTCAAGCACAGGATTAAATGATGCTATTTATCCGACTTCTTTGGTAGTTACTAATGAAAGCTATCGGAATGGAAACAGAAATAAATATGCCAGCCCCCCCCCCCCGCCTTCCAACAGGTAACTGATTGTGTTATCAGGCATACGTAAGGTAATCTTTCCACAACACTGCATTCAGCTTATAGCACATGAACACGCAAGGTACATACACATTCTGTCTTCGTCAGAGTACTAAAGACGACTGTAGCACTCTGACATTACCTTTGTTTGGCCTGAGTCTGGATGGTCAAATGCTGCAGCGCCAGCGGTTTTTCTCCGTTGCCGAACAGATGAAACGTGTGGTCGACGCCATCAGCTGAGTTTGTCAACACCAATTTTCCCTGCACAATGACAGCAAACGAAACAGTTATCAAGAGATCAAGTGACCGTTCGAGTAGCTTGAACAGCGGTGTTTTTTAAAGCACTCCATTGAACAGATTATTAACATATGACAGCACTTTAACCGGCCCACACGTACGGGAGGTAATGTTTTCAGTCGTGTTTGTCTGTCACTCTGTCTGTTCATGGGGGTCCCTATCCCATGATGCACTGGGAACCTGTCCAATAATGTAATAGGTTGAGGGCCCACCCCGTCCCCTCCAAGGAAGAACCAGCAGGGAAGGACCAATCAGGATGGATCAACCAGGAAGGAGGGCCTACCTCTCCAAACTCCATACCCAAGGAAGGACCTTCCAAGAAGGATTAGTCAGGAAGGATCAACCAGGATCTCCTACTGTTGTCGGCAGCATAGGGTTTGTTGGCACAGGGCCAATGTACCTCCTACCGGAAGGCTGTCGTGATTGTAACAAAAGTTATAAACGTTGCATGTCTTTGCATACCTGCACTGGACCCTCAAACTGTGGTCTGAACATAAGGGGATAGAAGCATGTTTGGAAGGCTTTGGCCACCATGGATGTAGGTCCTGAAAACCCTGCGCCGTCTACTCGCGCCATCATTGGCCAATCATGGTCCGTCTGGTTCACCTAAAAAGCACGAATGGACTTTCAGAATACTGTCCTACTTCTTAATACGACGACTGCGTTCAGGATGTCATGATTTCTGTTGCTCGGTTTAGGTGTACTTACTATTGGTATATTTTGGCTGAGTGGTTGATGAAGAGCTACGGAGAATTCTATCTGTGCTTCATGACCCTCTGGTATGACTGTACACTCGATCTGATAGACTCGGACATCGTCATCAGAGCGCAGCACTACTTTACATGAGTAATGACCAGCCTTTTTAGCGTGAAACTCTATAGGAAGCTCCACCGTTCCTTCTCTGCCTTCTGTAATCGTCATCAAGTGTTTAATATATCTCTATCAGTTCCCTTCCAATATGTTGCAGCCAACCAAGGTACCGTATGTACTTATCAGTTTGTTCTCACCAAGGAGATATTTATGGCTCAATTACATTGTACTTACCAGTTTGGGCTTGTGAAAATTCCATGGTTGTGGGTCTGCTACCAACCGGGGCACTATGAGTCCGGTGAACTGGGTCCGGGATATAAATCGCCGGCGGTGCAACAAACAAATCGTTATCCAACTCCACACGAAACGATGCACCTTTCACTAACTTCTTCTGAAACGGGTTTTTTTCTCAGATTTTTCATTTTGCAAGACCAGCAATGAAAGGAAACAAGAATAACGAAATGTAGCCTTCGAAAAATAGAAAATGTGGCTTGGAACCACTGAAATATTGCAAGGTTTGTATGTACAATATTGAGAAAAACAAATCAAACTACTTTCCAGAATAACACAATCTAAAATACTATATTAATTATCGAAACTACAAGTAGGTTACAGTATCCATACAACAGTTTAGTGTGAGGTTGGTCAGACCTTGGAGTTTGCCAATTTCATTGTCGACTCTTTGGCGAGTGTACTGATCGCATTTGCCATAACGCTTCCTGTGTGTAGAGTGCCTGTCACCTCGCGTCTCCTCATCTCCTCCTCTGGCATAAGCTATACAGACACAGTCACGTTACAAAACACTAATAGTAGTGTGAACATATTCTGCTGCAATGATTATAAACCTCTTGGAACTCCTTGGTCTTTCCCACTAATTAAAAGTATCCCACTCAGTCACTTAAATGTGGTTTGTGACGAAGAAGGCGATCAATTCAAGCGAACTGTACATTGGTTTACAAAAGTTGTTCACTGAGAGTCATATAGCAAATTAACCGAAGAAAAACTCATTTAGAACAACCAAAGAATAGACCTGAGGTTTTTAAAATCACTGCAGATTTATAAATTTCCAGTAAGCTACAATGACAAGCCAAAGGAAAATAGGTCTATAGTGAAAGTGTATATCCATACAAATATCTACAATGAGTCTAACTGTAAACAAATATCTACAGCAGCATTATTTGCCTACGTTTATCATACAACTGTAAGCCAACAAACACAGAGTATTAAGGATTATTCACGTTGGGAGAATGGACGAAAGAGAAAATATACACAACCATTCAGTGTTGATACAACATTGAAACCGTTAATATCTCGTCCAAAGCGACGTAGCTTTCGTTCATTTTGAATAGAATTATTCTTGACAGTTCACTATTAGTACCTGTTGAGCGGCTAAGACCAGGGCCTCCTCGCGTGCTTTGTTGACAGCAGGTATACGTAGCGTCTCTCTAAGGGTCTGACCGCACTCACACCTCCAGTAAATTACACTGTCATCTCCACCAAAGGAACCACAACCTGCTCCTGCAAAACAATGCAGGGAAGTGATTGAGTGCAACAGGTTAGACGCCAGTTCATGTGGATATTTGGATCTGTTAATTCGCCTTGGTCTCGGTGTCGGAATCACTCAGTTTGATCGAGCCTTTAAACAGCTGTTAAACACGCTTGTCTTGTGGTGGATTTACACAGAGTGACCGGAACCATCGGAGAACAAGTTAGATTCCCGACCTTTGTAAACAATAACAATCTGGTTTAATGTTTTTGTTTACAAAAGTCTGGAATCTAGCTCATTCCCGGACGAGCTAGATCCAAACTTTTAGGATGTAGCTCATTTACCTGCGAGCGGGATTAACCGCCCCAAACTGAAGCTCACTACTCAAACACAAACACAAGCTTAGGGGAGACACTCAATATACTATAATTCACGGTGCCGCTCCGTACAAATACACCATTAGTAGCCTTGGTTAGAAACTACTTCTGTCAAAGGTCAGGAATGCATCATCAAATCTGGCAGAGCCGTAGTGCATAAAATATGACCACTTTATTTTCTGTGTAAGCTATTAAAGTCATAATGCATAGCGTGAACGTAAGTGAAACATTAAGATTAACAAAGACAGTATTGGACCTGTCACTCACGTTGAATTTCAAAACAAAATGAAGCCCCCTCCCCCTACCCCGCCCTTTTCTTCAGTCTTCAGCCTAACTCTTCATAGCACTAACTGAACAAAACGTGAAACAAGTTGTGCAACCATTTACCTTTACGAGAAAGAGATTCAGTATGCCATTCTGTCAAACCAAAAGTACTTTATAAAGCATTGCTTCATGGTAATATTTGTGGGTACTTTATATCTTTGTATTAGTGTCCTAAGAATATTTATCATCATTTAAAAAGCCTTTTTTTAAACGATTCATATCTTGTAATTACCTGCGGCTGCAGCACTGGAGATACGGACACTACCCTCCTCACCAGCCTGGTGCGGAACTACCTGCGACAAGGGTAGAGTAACCGTCGCCTCTACTGTGTAGATGAACTCTCCGATCTGCTCGTTAATGAACAAGACAGAACACTGCTTCTTTCCGACGTGGAATGGAAGGAACTGAATCTCTATCGTCGACGTCTGTTTAGGCTCCAGATACACACTCCGAGTTGTTGTCGAGAATGAACTGAGACCAGTTTCTGGATCAAATTAAATTAATTATCATGGTCATTACGAAGTGATGAGACTGATATTGTTAATGCACCGATAGTTGAATGTCATGTCAGGGCTTACCCTCCTCTTTACAGTCAGTTGATAAAACTCTTTGTATTTCATGGTCGTCATCTTTCTCTCCCTCTTCTTCCTCATCCACCGCTACTTTCTTCTGTCCATGGTCCACACGAGATCGGATCTGTGAAAGCATTGATCATCAATTTATAGTCGTTTGCCCAAGATGCATCTTATTGGCAAAGCTAACACAAAACCCTCCTAGGGAATTAGCAGAATTAGTAATAATGATAGCTCCTCTCTTAAGCAGGATAATTCAACGGAGCCAACCTAATGCGAACAATCCTGAATGATATTTTAATTACAATAATATGAGGATTCCCACTTTTTTCCTCTAACAAAATTACATGACTTTTGCAGTATTTCTGTCATTTTCCCCGACTTTTTCCCAGGCATCAAAAACACAAATTTTATTGCTTCAAATGCCGCCGCCATATGAAATAAAAGATTGATGCATAAAAATATTTCTTTTCTTCTCAATATGCAATGATTATGGACCCTATTTTTCTCAATGTGGAATTAATCTTTAACTTTTTTTTATAATTTGACAGCGAATTTTTAAAATATTTTCTTTATCAAAATTTCCCTGACTTCCTTGTAAAATTTCTTGACTCTCATTTTTCAAGTGTTTTTTTCCAGTGCTAGTGGGGATCCTGTAACATTAATTACATTTAATTTTACTTGATTACATTTAATCACAACTTCAACAGTTGGACAAACTTATTTACACGAGAACTTTTGCAAATATTAATAAACGTGAATCTGTACAGACAAATGCATGCAGAAAAACATGGCAACAATTACAAAACACCACCTGTTTTTTGTTTTTCTTTTTCCTGACTTTACTCATAAGGCTGTTGGAAGAACTGGTTATCCCATGCATGCTGAGAAACTCTTCGCGCGACTCGACAACTTGAATACGGAAGTTTCCGCCCTGATTGAAGGGATTAGATACTTCTACTGGGATGTAGTGCAGCTCATAGCATGGAGAGATGTACCTAATTGTGTCCTACATAAATATGGAAAATATAAAGGAGCCATGCAAAGAAAGAGTTGTAGTGACGACAATAAAATAAAATGCACGTACTACAAATACTAAAATGTCCATGCAAAAAGTGCTGAGATATTGACATTAAGAAAGGAAGAAAAGATACATTTGCATCATTCAAATACAGCAACTGGACTTTCTGATGGTTAATTGGCCTTTCTCCTTTCTCCCTGAACAATAAGAAGACATGTCTAGGTTTGTGTTGTATCACATTTGTTCTGAGTTTGTCCACATTGAGTGAAACCGATACAAATATTTATGAACACTGAAAATTTAGCTTTTTTATGAACGGTTTTCTCCGAAGTTAATTGTAGGAATGGATTTTACTCAAATTTATTCCCAGGTGGGCATTTCATTTCCTGGTATGAATGAGGATATACATGCAAAAAGAAAAAGCCAATAGAATGATTGCATGCAGTGAAGCACATTTTCCTCCGAACCTTTTGTACGCGTTGCACCATAGCTTGGTCGTTTATGCCATGCTCCTTCCAATAATTAATTGTGAGAACTCTGAAGTTCCCCCCACGAGGGAAGGGATTCCTTACTTTAATCGGGTACCTGTGTGACTGGTGCTGCAACGCCTTCACCTTAACCACCGTCTTTAGATCGCACAAAGAATTACAACAGAACTTCTTATAATAAGAACTTCCAAGATAGGAAATAGATTTGCAAGGTTACGCTTTACAATTGTGTAAGATAAAATGCGTAAACCTCAGTACACCGACATGTGCATTTTTAAACTTTATTTTACTGTTAGTGAATCTTTTTATTCGAACATATTATTTCTGTTTGTGCTTATTACCTTTGAACTGATATTGTCAATCTGGGTTGTTAGATTGAAAACAAGTGTTGATCCAACAAGGGATCCCTGACGGCGTCCAACCAGCACCAGCACACCTTCGGCCGGACGCAGGAACCGGCTTGTGAACTCCACCGTTACATTCAGTGAAGCTTTAGGTCCTAAAGTGATGGTGTCCCCACGAGACAGAGAGAAATCCCTCGCATCGTGACCAGCTATCAGCGCTGTATACGTCAGAGGCTTCGTACTCGGATTGCTCAACCGCACCTGCAAGTTTTAATGAAAAGTCAAAATATCCAGTTTTAGGTATTTGTTTCTGGGAATAATTGTCGACGGTACGATTCTGTTTTAACAGATCACGGGGAGATTTTTAAATGTACATCAGTATTGATTTTACCTGTCTTTTCACTGTTTCGTGCAGTGTGCCGACAAACTCCACGCTGGATTTGGGAATGTACTGGGGCAAGTTGTTGTACAAATGCAATACGAGCAGCATCAGCGCGATTGGGTTCGGATCTGTTATGTCTATGGCCTGAATGTCGTAATCGATACCAATGAAGCGCAAAGCGCTTGTAATCTTCAAAGCGTTGTGCAGACACTGTTCTGCTGTGGCTGGCTGTGTGTACATATCACGCAGGTATGTTTTGATCTGAGACAAAAAGACATTTAGAGTAACTCTTAATAAATGATACTAAAACAAGTAACAATAATATATTTTACGTTTCTTCTCAATGAAAACCGATAATGTATGGAAGTGATTCTATTGCTGTTTGGGTACTAACCACAAATGGGACATGAGCACCAATGACTGATGCGATAACCAGACCGTCTAACAAGTCAAAGTCGAAGTTGACGACCCATCGCGAGGCAGGAACGGGACCTGAAAGTGATTCATTCATTGTCTACTGAGCGTGCTAGCAATCACCCGACAACGGATTAGGAATATTCGTTTGAAAATAGAGGCTCCAAATTTTAACATTAAATCTTATTTCTCCCACCTTGTTATTAAGATATTCAGACAAATTTTTATCACACATTAATCACAATAACTTCGTCTTTCGTCCTATCCTACCTCTGGCACTTCCTTCCCAAATTGTTTTCCTCTGGTGTTCATAATGGAAGTTCACCCATAGCAACATAATACGTTCTCCTATACAATAGACATTACTGCACAGAGGGTCCGGATCAACCATCGGCATCGACAGGTTTCGGTAAGGTGTCGGAATATTTTTAAATTGTCGAGGGGTAATCTTGGATAACACCAAAGTCTGCAACATTTAATATTAATTACAAAAAAAGAATCACGTCGTACTTACATTGTGATTATATGTTTTGATCAACGATTGCGATTTTAGTTTAAATGTACAATAACTTTAAGCAACAAGATCTCGGGATTGTTACCAAAGTCAAATTAACACTGAAGCAAGACAACGAGTATATTGTACCTTAAGCAGTTGCAGACATATGTCAGTCCAGGCTCGTTTGGATACGGCTTCAAACAGCTGTTGCTCCATGGCTTCTTCTTCTTCAGTCTTCAGTTTCAGTTCCCAGTGACCTTGGGAGGTCCGCTGTCGATGTTTCACTGCTTTCTGGTACTGATTCCACAATCTGTAATCCTCCGGCTCCATCAGGTACTCCGGTTTGATACTTGACACGCACCCACCCTGTGTCCTGGAATGGAACGAGGCTTTCGACTGAATGGCTCAAAGTTCTAAATTTATGTTTGGTGTGAAATAAAGTATTTTTCATAATTTACCTGAGGAATGTTAGCAGTGTTGCGTGCTGCCAGTGGATTTGTTTGACCCTGTCTACGGGATCGTCAGGAAGTGGGTTGTTGATGGGTATTCCGGGCACAGGGCGCCCGCACAGGTGATTAATCATGTCGTATACCGTCTTGAATTCCTTCTTCAAATTGTTTGCTTCACACACATTACCCTTTGCATCGCGCGTTTTTGCTTCTCGTGGTTTCTTTGTCAAGCCACTGTAAAAGGTGAAAAAAGTGAACAAATGTAGTAGACCATCGTCATTTGAGCGTGGTCATTAATTATAAAATGGAATTCTAATTTTGGGATAAAGTGATCATTCTGGCGAGGAGTTTATTATCAAAATCTCCGTAAGACCTCGTAGAGAATAGCTGAAAAATTCCAGTGCAAATCATTGTGGTACAAAGATATTAGTTGCAACTATCCAGTAGATTCTGCGTATAATAATTCCTTATATAAGTTATTATGGAAAAACAACCATCACGTTATATGCGAATGAATTCTACTGGTACTGTTGTTACAGATACTACAGCTTCCAGAGTACAATAAAATTCTTTCAAGCGTGAGATAAAAGATAGAGCAGCGCCCGCATTTTGCCGCCATACCCAGTGTTTTTGTGTAAAGGCTTGCGAACATTTTTACCGCCCGCATCCGAAGGATGGGGGAAGGTAATAGTTTCACACGTGTTTGTCAGTCCACAGGGGGGGGGGGG
>JBCAUG010649785.1:0-10929 GCA_038406175.1 Haplosyllis leylae | reverse complement strand
CAGAAACCTCTTAAGGAGTATGTTTCACAGTTATTTTCTTTTTGTTTTGTTGTGCTTTTTTTTTTTTTTTTTTTTTTTTTAAAGCCTCGTTATTTTTACCTTGTCTCTGTTCTATTGATGTGTTTTGTGTGTTTTCTTCCCGGTTGAAATTATCAGCTTGTAGCACGTAACAGTTGTAATGTTTGTATCACTGCTATGGGTTTAAATAATTCTTCAGAGTCAATGACTTAGAAAGAAGAAAAAAAGATTGAGAATGAGTGAACCACAATCATGTCTTTTGACTAAATGAATATAAAAAATTATGAAGTGATTAACTGTATTGCCATACGAACGTAATGATTCGTAATCACAATTTTAAAAAAATCCAAAAGGGTAAAAATATTCCCCGTTATTATAAATCCTGCACAGTAGTGTGATTTTGTGAACTTTATTCGTTGATGATTCTAACGTATGAAAGCGTTAACTTAAGCCATCTACTTCGTTAGAGTAATTCTAAATATTATTTTTATATTGTTACTTTGTGCCATGCTTGTATACAAAACTTTTACCAGAATATGTAGACATTTACATTGCACAGCAGAACCTTTCTTGTTCGGTCAGCTTAGGTACGAAACGTTCTGACGAAAAAAAAGGAACCACTGGTGGAACATATCACTTCATGTTGTGGTTCTAAGGGTCTGTTCACACCGAGGTTTGGCGTTGATACTGGCGTCAGACCGCTCATGCGTCAAAATTCAAATGTGGTCTGGGCTGATCCAAAGCGTCAATGCACACAGCTTAAGCTTAAGTTTACACGTTCCGATGCCGTAACGGTGACCATCAAAGTTAACATTGTTCTTATGGTGACAGGCAGCATGAGTCTGGAACACATTCTGTCCATCACCATTGACACAATGTTAAAACTTTAACGGTGACGGGTTACACTTAAGATGGAGGTGACCTCCCAAGGGAATGACCGTAGAACAGAGGTTCTGCTTGGGAAACATTTATCCTTCTTGTTTATGTTTATTGGAAGTCCCACTTAAAAAGTAAAAGAAGGTTTTGCTATACATGTATTTTTCTTGTTATGTTATGCACGCTTAAGTACCGAGTACCCAATGCCAGTTTATCAAAGTTAACGGATTTTAGAATTATCAAGATTGTATTTTAGATGTAGATATTTCTAGATTTTACACAGAAACACACGCACACGCAGTATCCAAGTCTCGCCTAACTCTCTTGCGTACTTTTAGAAGTTGTACAATTCTAATTTGAACTTTGTTGTATGGTGCCTCAGACGGTATGGAATTCTTACGAAGTGTGTTAGTGGTTAATAAATGTACAGAAAAAGGACCACGTCTTACATGTGTGTTTTGTTTTATTTTTGCGCATCCTACCCTTACTAACTACACAAGGTTATTACTGACCATGCCCAGCTTCCTGTCCTGGGGGATGGGTAGGGTACATCCTGTCCAGGTCCAGTGATACAAACCCGCTGCCTGCCCCTGACTGCCCTACCATCCCTCCTCCTCCCCACCCCTTCCGGCATGATAAGGACTGGGACCTTAGTTCTGTCTTGTTACCTTCACTGGTGTCTGTCCACACCCGGGCGAGGTAGGGGGGTACCCCAGCCCCATGTTCTTTCCCTGGTCTCTGGTCCCATATCCTTTCCCTGGGGGTACCCCAGTTCTTTCCCTGGTCTCAGGTCCTTTCTGGGGGGGTACCCCAGGCAGGGGGTTCTGTGGTACCCTCCAGCCAGGACAGAACTGGAGTACCCCCTCCGGTCATGATAGGATTGGGGTACCCCCCAGCTGGGACTGGGGTACCCCCCCTCCCCCAAAAGACAGAACAGCAGAGCGAGCACTTGCTACGCGGCGGGCGGTATGCCTCTTGCGTTCACGCAGGATTGTTGTTCTTAATTTCAGAGGAAGAATCAAATTATCTTCAGTACTAAAATTAGCTATCTTCTCGGAACGGAGAATTTTGCAGCTGATACACTTCAGTGGTGACATCTGATCTGATTCGGACTCACTTTAGACCTATTTTATTTTGTGCGTATGAATTTAAAATTTACTGCAACTTTGAAACGGGTTTTAGAGTTAAATATAATAATTTTAATACTTCTATTGGGCAATAAAATACAATACTATTGATGTGTTTCGGTCAGGAAGTTTGATGTCATACCTTTATTCAGTGCAACACAGTGGCGGATCTACATTGGGAGTCGAGGGACGCGCGCCCCCCCCTCTGGCCCAAATTTTCTTCATTTTCATGCAGTTTTCGGCAAAAATTGGCCAAATAATAGGTTGGCACACCCCCCTCTGGAGTTGGCGCCCCCCCTCTGGGAAATCCTGGATCCGCCGCTGCAACACTACCATGTAAATACTCCGAATAGAATAAAATTAACGGAAAACAACCATTGAACATCAAATTTGCAATTATCATGTTTACAGACGGCATGGCAAATAATCTAAGCCTACATGCTCAATATTGAATCTTGGATTGGGCCTACAGTGTAAAAATTTAGCAACTTACTACCATGCTGTTTTTTGAGGTGGTGAGCTAGCCTAACAACCCCCTAATTCTCTTAACACCATATCATATGCAAGTGATTGCCAGACCCCATAAATATCTAGTTCTTTGTGAGCATATTTAAGCGCTCTTCTATGATTTGCAATGAACTTTCCCAGGAACACCATGAATGGTCAAAAATGCATTGTTTGAACTCTATTCAATCCTCTTGGAATATCCCATCTTACTATGAATATGAATTTTTTGAGCAATGCTGTTATCAATACCAATGCAGTTGTTTTAAGTTGGAAAAAAGGAAGTTTTCTCTGGACCACTCTTCTGTGTTCCAATCCAAATATTCGATACACATATTTTGAGTTGCAGTAATTACATTGCAAATCCGGGAACAGTCCCAGAACAGGTGAACATAAGTTTCTGGTGCCTCCAGTCCTGACACAGGGCACAGTTCAGCAAAATGCTCATCATGTGTGTCAAGGTATTATTTAGTAAGAAGCCTCTATTGTTAAATCTCAACATAAATGACCGCAGTGGTACATCATGGATTTTCGAAATCAATTTGCATGCAAGATTCCAGGTATCTTTTACATTAGCTGATAGGTCCGTCTCCCAGCAGCTGATAGCCACTGGCTCATACATTGTTTCATCGCGAAGAAATACATCTATTTGTTTCACCATCCATTTCTCTTCAAGTATACCATCGGATAGTGTTTTTACACAATCAGTCTGTTTTCCAACCAACTCTTTCCACCGTGGTGGAATGTACTTTTTGATTTTAGACACTATCATATATAATGGGAACTTATCCATTGCATTTAAGAATTGCTCCACTGTACGTACCCCCAAACTTTCCAGATGCAAATGTTCTTGGTATGTTCTTTCGACTGGAGTCCGTCCTGGCAGTGCAGCATTGAAGCATATGGGGGCCGCAATAACTTATGCAAATTTAGTTCCTCTTTATTTACATATCTTTTGGAAAACCAATACTCGAAAATATCCCTCCATATGTATGATATTACGTGCCCTTCTTTGACAAACCATTTAATTCTATGCTTCATAATATTTAATCTAAGAAATAATTCTAAAGGTATGCGGAAACATTTTCTTAGCTGAGCTTGCCAGAAGTAGGTGGGGCCCTCTGCATCCAGCAGTCTGTGGATCCATACCAACTTTAGGCTAGCTTCTTGATGTTTGACATTGAGCATGTGGAAACCCCCCTTCTGACATCCAATTCCATTGATTTCTTATTGATTCTGTGCCCCTTCCCATTCCAGAGGAAATCATAATAGAATGCATCCAGCAACTTGAATATTCTTTCGGTGGGGGTAGGTAGCAGTGAAAATTTGTATACAAACTGAGAGGCCAACATTGTTTTTATCAGTAAGATTTTGCCCAGTAGGGAGTGATGTGTATATCTCATTTTTTAAATTGTACTGACCATGTTTTCCCGTGAATAGTCCCAATTACCTCCATCCGTCAATTGACCTGCTTCATCTATTTTTAATTTAATACCTAGATATTTGAATGGGTCCCCTGGTTCCAACCATAAGATCTGATTGTGAAACACTAGCCAATAGTTCGCTGGCATTGTCCCCACTTTGCACATTACTGATTTCTCATAATTGATATGTAGCCCTGACTCCTGTTCAAAATGCTGTAACACATCTCTAACTGCTGCCATTGACCTATATGTTGCTTTAATAGTAAGAACTGTGTCATCAGCTACCAACCCTATTTTCTTTTCATTTTGCCCATATTGCAATCCTGTAATACTCTCTTCCTTATTAATTACTGTGGCTAGTGCTTCCATGCACATAATAAAAAGGAGCGGACTGAGGGAGTCTCCCTGGGACAGGCCATTATGCACCTTTATGGCTGCCAAAGAATGCCCATTATTAAATACCCTGAGTTCCTTTTTGGCTTGCATAATTCCTATCCACTGAACAAAACTACTTGGTATACCCATTTTAACCAGGACCGACCGCAAAAAGTCCCATCTTACCGAATCAAATGCCTTTTCAATATCTAGACTGACAATTGTATAATCCTCATCTGAATTAAGAGCTTCTGCTGCTACCACATATAGATCAAACAAACTATTCCCTAAATATCTCCCCTTTATGAATGCGTGTTGATTCCTGTCTATAATTCTATCTATTACCATTTTTAGTCTTATCGACAAGGATCTAGTAAGGATCTTCAAATCGACTGTCAACAATGTAATGGGTCTAAGGTTGCATACATAATGTGGGTTTTTATCTCTTTTTGGCAGTAGTTTTATCACCCCTCTTCTTTGAGAATTTGACAGAACCCCCACCCTATTCACATATCGAAAACTGTCTAGAATCATCAAACCGATCTCATCCCAGAACTTTTTGTAAAAGCCCACTGTTAAACCATCCAGGCCTGGGGCTTTCTCATCCTTCATACCCTTGAGTGCATCATACAGTTCTTCCAGTTCTATTTCTGCCCCAAAAATTTCCATATCATCTTCTTCAACTATTTCTGAATTTAAGCTTCCTATAAAATCATACCTGGTGGATTGAGCAGTAAATTGCTTGTTGTACAGCCCTTTGTAAAAACGGTGAGTTATACCTAGAATTTCTTTATCCTCGGTTTGTGGCATATCACGTTCATCATACAGCATGGATGTGCTCCCTGGAATTGCATTAAATTTTCGAAAAAAGTACTTTGAGGATTTCTCCCTTTCCCAAATACTTCTTCCAATATTAAACTCTTTTCTTTTTGCCCCCAAGAATTCCTGCCATTCTTGCATTGCATGTACTAGTTCTTATGGAATTTTTCCCTTTCTGAGGGGGAAGATTCTTCCCTATCTCTTAACCTATGCAACCTAGCTATTTGAGCCTCATATTCCTCATTTCTCACCTTATCCTCCAACCCATCCTTTTTTAAGAAGTCCCCAGTCACCCCTTGAATTTTCTATTTAACTAGGTCCAACAGCATATCTGGGGTGTATTCGCCGTCATACTGCTGTTTCCATTCCACCAGCTTCTCTTTCATGAGTGCACAGTATTTACTGTTCTTAAGCAATGGGTCTGGGAACTTCCAGTACCCTCTCTCTTTGGCATTTCTATGCATTTGCAACTCAATTTTAATTGGGTTGTGGTCCGATACATTTCTTGGTAATGTAGCTGCCTCCTCCAAATCATTTATAAAAATCCCGGAAATAAAAATATAATCTATCCTTCTGCCAGTATTGACCCTTTTTTCAAAATGTGTCATTCTCCTTGCCAGCGGATTCAAGAGTCGGAATGAGTCCCCCCCATTCCATATTGTCCACAAAATCTGTTAAACATCTTGACTTTCCTACCGCCATCTCCCTTTCTACAGACATGTCCTTTTTAACATTCATTACTGCATTGAAATCTCCACAACAAATTATATTAGGGCAACCAAATTGTTTAACCTTTTCCCCAACCTGTTCCAGGAACTTCTTGTTTCTAGGGAGCATGGTAGATGGATGGACATATACGTTTACTATAACCATTTCCTTTTCCTGCACTGTGCAATGGACCATTAAACATTGACATGCCATACTATCATCTTCTTCAGCCTCTGTGAAGCAGCTATGGTCATGTACTTCATACTGCAATTTACGGTTAAATGGGTAATGAGACCTCCCGTTTCCAATCCATGATTAGCAAAGGCTGCATATAACTGAAAATCACTTAAGTATTGGCTCTCTATATCATTTGTGCAATGTGATTCTTGCACGCATACAATATCTGGAGACCTGTCAAATTGTGGGAATAAAATCCTGGATGCAAACTTTCTATGTTTAGTTCTCTGTCGAAACCCATTTGCATTGCTACTCACCACCATCAATCTTTTGTTATACATTACTATAATACACATGTGCTCCCCTTATTTGTGAAATGTACTGAATGTACCGACACCTTCACTGTATGTTGTACTTTTGACAAATTATACGATTGGTTGTTGCAACATAAACATAAACTACATTAAAACACTCATCCATAAACTTAAAATTTTAATACTTCCACACACTCTTTTTTGGTTTACACATCGCTGTATCATCTGACAAATGTCATAACATACAGTGAGACTATTACTTACAGTTTCTGGGCAACTTTTATTTCAATGAGGTCACTAATGAACCGGTGTGCACATTTTAGTCAATATCATCTCACTCCTCCTGACTGGTACCCTGCGAATGTTGATACCTTCTTCCACAACCTCCCCAGGCACCTCTGCTGCCCCCTCTGAACTGACCACTGCTGCCTCCCTGGTTACATGGGTAACCTCTCCCTCTGCCAGCACTCCTGTCAATGGGTCTTTTTCTTGCACATTGAGGGAGGGGGGCTAGAATCTTTGGTTCCTCAGCCACAGGAATTATTTTGGCATCCAGGTCATCTATTGCGTTTTCTGCTATATTTCTGATAATCTTGAAACGTTTCAGTCCAAGGGGGATTCCCCCATACTCCCTTGACAAAAAGACAACCAAGATAACCACATGTTTGTTTCTGATAACGTTCAACACCTCCTGGTCACCATAATATTCATGGTCATTAGAATCTCCTTCTTTAAACTCACTTCCGTTCTTGAGCCTGTATGCCAAAACAATATGGTCTGCATACTTTTTCACGTGTCTCACTCTCATGTAGGCTGTATCAATGTCCTCCATGGATTGCACCTTTATTGCAAACGCTTGAAAAATAGTCTTTTTCATCAATTGGCCCACCTGAGGAAAATTCTAAACATTCCATCCTACTCTGCATGGATTCACTAATGGCCAACATATCCCAAGTTGTAGGAGGATGAATGTCTTCCCTGATTGCTTCTCCATTAACAAAGAATTTGTCACCATTAAAGTAGTAAGAAATTTTTGGCTTGTTCTCACCTCTGTTCGCATTCTCTTCTTTGTACTGTTTAATATCTTCAGCTCTGGAAGCTCAAACTGCTCTCATAGCCTCTGGCATTGCTGTCTTCACATGGTATTTGTAGTGTGTCTCTTGATCTTTTTTCCCAAATAACGACCGTGCAGCTTTCATAACCTTAGCAGCAAATGTCTCCGAGCATCTTGCTTTGATTGGCGGGGGAAAGTTCATCTCTTTACCTTTCACCCATCTTGTATATCCTTCACCCAGTTTAATAACTTCCATAATATCGTTGGGTCCTGGTTCAACTTTGAGAATGTTTATCAAGAACACTGACAAGGCCTCAAATGGGTCCTGTTGTGGGGTCGATCGAACTCCTCCGAAGATAAGAATATTTCTCATCAGCTTTGCAGCATTTATAGTAGGTTTTATGCTCTATCAACTTGACGTTCCTTCCTAGCACATGTACAAAGCCACTTATTGTATCCACATCCCTTCTCATTCCACCCATATCAGCTTGAAGATCCTCTGGAATTTTAACTTGCCCTTCCCCTGTCTCACCAGTCATGATTGTGTTTTGTTTGGTGTCTTCCAGTGCTTTGATTCTGCACTCAAATCCTGTTGGATCTGTTTTGGAGCATAACTTTTCAAGTTCTGTAATCCTATTCAGGATTGCTTCATCAGTTGCTGGTGGGGCTGGTTGCAGCTTCTCAATGTTGTCCACTCTATTTTCCAACTTCTTAACCCATGGTGCTAATCCAGTTTTCTTATCCTCTAAATTTTTGTAATGTTATCCAGATCAGCTTTGAAGCCTGATTTGAATGTTTCCCATCGTTCAGTAAATTGGTCTATAACCATATCTGCAATTGTCAGATCTGAAACCGTGTCTCCCACACCAGAATCACCTCCAACTCAACTTCCACTAAAACCTCCTCCTCTTGAGCAGTACCTTCAGTTGTTCTCGGCACCACGTTCTCCTTCATTTCTTCTGTTTGGCTGGATTTCTCATTTTTGTTGGACTTTGGCTGGTTTTTATTCACCGTGCTTGCACCACTCCTGCTCCCATTTGTTGCACTTTTATTGGAGTTTGTAGTTGTTCTAGCAGACATGCTGCAGTTTGGGTTCAAAAGTTTTAGCACTGACCTATTGCTTTCTTGAATAACCTTTATTCTTTTAGCCGGTGGAACATTCTTATCACTGTCCTCTGTTATCGATTTTTCTACCCAGTAATGTTCATTCAGTGATTGCTGATTTTGGCAGACCTGCTGAGAAATTATTTGTTGCACCTGGGCCACTGTCAGTTGATCTCTCGGAGCAGGAGCTACGTATTTATATTTCACTCTCTGTTGGATGCATTTGGTGTGGTATTGTGAATCTTGTATAATGTGAAATGGACTAGCTGTAGAGTTCTCCATGCACCATGTGGTAGGTCTAAGTTTGATCAACTGTAATCCATGTATTAGATCTAGATTATGAAGCTATAGCAGTTCTCACCACCTGTTGCCTTAAGTACTTCTCCCTTCCTTGAATCACTGGGGCATATTAACCTCCTTCCTTGACAATCGGGGTTGGGTCACTATTGATGCATAAACTATGGTATTCCTATCCACTCAAAAAACTGTATTCCACATGGTAGATCTAGATTACAATGGTTGTAACAGTTTTGGTGGGCTTGACTCACCACCTGTTTTTTAAGCAGTCTTTCCCCTTCTTTAAACACTGGGGAAATGGTTGAATTCCTTTTCTTGAAAATCCTGGGTTTGGTCACTATTGATGCATAAAGTTTGGTACTCCTAACCACGCAAGCAACTGCACAATATTTAATTTTTGCACACCGAAGTAACAAAGACGTTTACTCCATTTCACCGGAAACACGTGACCCCCAGGAAGTTTGATGTCAACGGCGACAACTAAGTTTTAAAGGATTTTAGCCGAATTAACAAGTTCATAAGTACAGAAATGTCTTGACTCGAAGCAAACAGAAGTAAGTAATACATGTATTTTGTAATGGGAGGGTACATTGAGGGAAAAGTGTCATTAATTTCCAGTTTGGTCAAGTGTGAACTTCGTGCAGAGGCTATAAAAAGAATTGTTGATCATGAAGTTTTTAACATGTCACCAATGAAATATTTGTTTACACGCTATCAAAAGCGCTATGTAGCTCTGCGATTAGGAACATTTTGGAGATAGTATTAATAGAGTCAGGTACTGAGAAATAAATACAATTTATTTTTTCGTTCTTTCACTTTCGATATTCCTACATAAGCCTTTTGTTTTTGAAATCTTGATTGTGTTTTGGATAAGTCGTTGACATAACAAATCAGAAGTTCGATGGATAGATAAATCTAGATAGATATCTGTCCTATCCGTTCACCTTAAAAGTTTATTGTACCGTAACTGCTCATGTGATTTATTTTCCTCATTTCACATTCCTAGTAGTGTCAGAGATTAAAAAACACCTAATCATTAGTAATGCTGACGACATAATAGGAAATCAAGGAAATAGGATTTGTCAGAAAGAGCCGACAGACAACAAACAAATTATGTTTACAAGACCCATGTTGGTACATGCCGGACAAGAAAGTCCTCTTACGTGACCGCAAGAGACGTACCGCCCGCGGCGTAGCGAATCAAACCCTGGTCCTGTCGTGGGGGGGGACCCCCTAGTCCTCTCCTGGTCCTGTCGGGCGCGGGGGGTGGGGTGGCTGGGGGGGGGGTTACCCCCTAGTTCCCGAGTTCTGCCCCGATCTTGTCTGGGTCCTGGATTGGGGGGGGGGGGGTCCAACCCCCGACCTGGACTAACCTCCAGATCTGGACTGGGGGTACCCCATCTACCCCATGGTATTATGGGAAATGTTGCCATGCATTATGGGTGGGGCACCCCCTGTGAACAGACAGACACCTGTGAAAACATTACCTTCTCGCATCCTTCGGAATGCGGGCGGTAATGAGCCAGAAACTGAACGTTGGTATCGGTAATGCTGACAACATAGGAAATGCAAGTGTGCTGTGACATACGGTACATCCCCCAAATCCAGTGCACGGTCTGTTTTGAGATGTTGACACGTTACCTCAGTCGGTAAAGCGTCATCTCAAAGATCTAAGGGTCCGGGATATGATACTCTTTGAGTAACTCACCACTGGTTACACGGTAATACCCCAAGACACTCATTTCTGCCAACCCTGTGTGGGAGAAAACTGTGATGGCAACAACAGTTTACGCTCTGAGATGACAGCTCAAAACAAAATGATGGAGTTTCTGACAGGAAATTTTAATTCGGTAAAAGTCTCTAATTTTTAGTCTCTTCGGTAGACTACCGTGAAGTAAGACAGAGAGGCCGGTTACCAAAAGTGATTACGCCCCCCCCTCCGCCCCAATCGAAATTGAAAAGTTACCGCTTTCATCCAGAACTTCAGATTTGCAGTTTAATGGTTAACCCCCCTCCCCCCTGTAAAATGAAAAGTTCTTATTTTCATTCAGATGGCAATGTACAGAGGAGGCCTGGACGGGTATCATTTGCGGCTCGTTGTACTTGTAGAAGTCCGATTGTGAGATCGTGTG
>JBCAUG010649674.1:0-13907 GCA_038406175.1 Haplosyllis leylae | reverse complement strand
ATTTTGGACCCGATCCTTCGCTCCCCTTCGAACGAGCCACCTGGTGAAACTTTCACTGCCTGACATTATTAATTAACAGGACCGAGCTGTAAGATGACAAATTTGGTTTGTGGTGCAAAAACACGGAACTCTCACATTCAGGCCATACATGCTCGCTTACAGGCCTAATGTAGTGTAATTACTAATGCCTTATAATGAAATCATGAATACGTATCTAATTGCTGCAGCAGAGAATTGATATCCGTATTACGTGACAATGAAAGGTATACTCTGTTTACGTGTCTTTGATTGTAGAGGAGCACTCATTTTTCCCTGACGAAGAAACATCTATTCATACCCGTGCCATAGTTACACCTTCATTTCAAAGGAAGAGTAATTTCCTCCAGCGCTTAGTATGTTTTTATTTCTGTATTCATGCATGGAATCTGCATTTATTCAGGCATGGAATTTGTAGATGTAGAACGTTCATCCTAGTTAATAGATTCTATGATAGAATTAGGTATTTTCATCACACTTTCATACCGCTGTGGCACCTCTGTAGAGAAGAGAAAACCACAGCAGAGGTACAAATTCACAGATAGCTGTAAAAAATTACCACTTCTGTGAGGGTGGGGGACAACTAGTGTTCTATGCAAAAATATCGGTGCCGCATTGATGCGTCAATTGTTTTTGGTTCAAATGGAGTAATATTTGATTACTTTTCCTTGATCAAGGAAACATTCAAATATACTAACTAGTTAACTTGTCATCTTACATGTCACTCTGTATAGTTAAGAGGATTGCATTAAATGGTTAATGCTCACGAATTAAATTTAAAGACATTCTTAATAGACGTGTTTTATCCTGGAAATGAAACCCAGTTTATTCTGAAATTACGACCAACACAAAATTCTTAAGTTGAGCTGTTGTTATTGCTTATGCTGACATTTTGCCAATGACTTATTCCACGTAGGTTTCAAGCTCAAAAATCCCAATGTTGTGAAAATCAAATTATGTAGAGCTGTTTGCAACAAATTATTGAAAGTTTGTTTAAAATAATTTTCATGCGACAAAAGTAATTTTACTTCAAGCCTGTGGGAATCCAAGATTGAAATAAATTTTGCTTTGAAGATTTTGAATTCCAAATGTTTTAGGAGATTCCTTTTGCCTCAATTGAATGGAAAAAAGAAGGATGTTTCTTTCAAGCCTTGGGGACTTCTGGAATTACAGTTTCTAGCCTTCAAGTATGGCAGAAGGAAGACTTCAGAGCAAGATTCACTGATCAAAGGAAGAACCTCTTTTCTGGTTGAAACCAATTAACAGAGTCTCTGCTGTGAAAACGTCTTAAATGTGCTAAGGAGACTGTGGGTATGTGTTGTTCTTGCATGATCGGTGAGCAATTCTTTTGCAAAGGCTTACATTTTTTGTCAATTGTCAATCAATAATGTTCATGAGACATTAACGACACACTACCAGTAATTAACTAGAATATCATTGTTCTGGGAAGGCCAAGAGAGAAATGCTAATTTATCCACAGGTTACGAAGTGGCATAATGTCCATTTTTGTGAAAACAGAAACCACCAAAAAGGGCAGCTTTGTTTGGTTTCCAGCCATCTCCTTAGCCATTTACTACATTCCGCAGTTGGAAATCCTGACATAGTCTGATCAATGGAATAAAGCTGTGGACGAACAATCAACCACAGCAACAGTCCGTTTATTGTTCCCGCTAATAGACTAGCCCCTTGACCTCGTTTCTGAACCTCCAGGTAACAAAAACAGAATGTGTTGCCCGCAGAGTTCGACATCTGACATTCCCAGAATAGCTAAAATATTGAACAACTGAGGAGTTCATCCTGCAGGGAGTGTTCTTGGAACAATGTCTCAATTGTAGACATTTATATATTTTGTTGTATTCTTACTTGTAGCTTCATCTGAATGGGTTGTGACAAAGATGAACTTGAGATTTTGATTCTTTTGTGTTGTGTGATTTCTTTGCTGTTATTCAGTTCACAGTAGCGAATCTCTCTGGACCAAAATTTCTTCACGTTTATGCAGTTTTTGGGAAAAACTGGTAAAATAGTAGGTTGGCGACCCTCAAGGGGTTGGCGCCCCCTCTGAGAAATCCTTGCTACGTCGCTGGTTCAGACCTGTTTTCTCGTGAAGATAACTCACAAATCCTGCCTACCATGTACCATGTTGTTTCACGACCCTGATTCCAAATAGACAAAAGAGTAAGCTGGCCTCGTTCTTCATCTGAAACGATAAACATAAAAATCCTTTCAATCGAAAAACACCATATAGCACACAGATCACAACAGTACTTAAAGTTCAGTCATAATGGTAACTTATACAATTTATTCTTAAGATGCAATAACTGTGTCTTTATTTTAACATGGTCATGACCTTTTAAAGCTTTCTTTAATGAAAAAATTTATGCTGATTTGACCTAGAAAGTGAAACAATAAGCTTGGTACTCAAACTTGACCTAGTTGTCTGAAGTGGCTCAAAAGTTGTAGCCCAAACAGATGCACACACATACAGAAATGTGACTGAAAATATTACCTATCGATTGTAAAAAAAATGGAAGCGCTGGATGAGTAGTGTAGTTGAGATAGATATTTTGATCTGATGAGAACACGTAATTGCCCGTGATTAAGAATAATATCATGGATAATTATGATAAATTGCAAAAATACGGTACACTGCATTTACTTTACGGATTTTTTTCTCTGAGAAGACTATCTCTGTAATGTATTAGGTAATCACCCTACAGGAGTGTTCCACCGGGGCCTACCTTTGGGCATATTTTACTTAAAATCTTGGCTCATTTGAAATTATGCCGAAGTGGGCCTTTGCATCAAGGCTGTTTATTGCTGTTGCCAATTGTTGTCTGCAGGCGACAAACCTGATTACAATTATTGAGATTGAGACTTCAAATTATGCATATAAGTGCACTATGTATAGGATAATCAATGCTTTTGAGTGGATTTGTGGCAGATAATTCACGAGCTCTAGCGAGTGAATGGGCCATGAATCCACTCAAAAGCATTGATTATCTTATTTACACAATGGTTGGGAAGACATGAATAGAAATGCATGAATAGGTACAGGCCTTCATTGTGGTCAGCTGCTCCTTGGTCATGGCTCACTGGTCTTCCTGGGCACCTTCCCTTATATGAATAGGTAGAGACCTTCATTGTGATCGGCTGCTCTGGTCATGGCTCACTGGTCTATGTAGATTTCTACTCAGTGCCTTGCACGCAGTCATTCCCTGATCAGATTTTGCAGTGAACGGACATGCCACTGCTGTGGCCTCTTGGATCTAGATCTAATGGCTCATTTCAGAATATTTAGTTGGATTAATATTGGGAAATTTCTGAAACTCCATGGTATTATCTGTAACAGGTTATCAGCACCTCACAAATACATATTTCTTGGATGTACAAGCCTTCTAAGTTCATTAAATTTGGTTGCAAATAATCAGATTTTTTACTCCATGCCACCATGACCTTCTTCCTCAATTCTTATTGTTGTGATCACATGACCCAAAAGGAGCATTGCTATTGGTTGAGAGCTGCTGGCTTGATGTTCAGAATGAGGCTACATGTAAAAAAATCGCGTAATTTTCCCTTGTACTTAAAATAGATTTTTTTTGGCTTTTCTAGAGTGACTGGAAGGGTCCCGCCAAGTAGAATATTTAAAGGGAAGACCAATGAACTTTCTGTGAAATTTGTAGGGTACAATTCCATATATTATTACCAAAAAAAGTGACCAAAGTTTGACACGAAAATTTACACGATTTTCCACACCACGTGCTTTGCAGTGCGTCTAGGTCAGGTTGACCATCACAGTTGGAAATTTCAAGTTTCAAATGAATGCATAGCTTCTTTTGTTGTATTGACTCCATTGTCCAGCAATGCATTCAGTACAACAAAAGAAACTACCAGTGAGTTCGTGGAAAATAATCCACTGGAAACTGAATAGACACAGCACGCAACCGTTGTGTAATAATTGGATTGATGTGAACAGCGGCTTGATTTCTGCCAAATGTATTTTGATAAAACTTGATATTCAAAAACCAACTTCTATTTTATGAGATTAAAGAATAAAAACAAATATTTGATATCATTTGTGATTGTTCATTTGTAGCTGTTGGAACTTAATGTCTTTGATAGACCGAGTCTGCTATTTTATTTTCATCTGGATAATGTAAGTGCGATACTTTAGTTTACACATTTGTATAAGGACTTTACACAGCATTGTTTGAACATTGCCGAATGGCCTAAAGTCCACAAGGACTTATAAATTTCTATCCCTAAGTTTTTTTCTCACCGCAAAGATGATTATCCTCCTTCATCACGTTTAGAATGGATGGGGACATATCTCCTTGTCAACTGCTGAGTTATGTAATCAAGAGAATGATGAAATGATGAATGTTCCACAGAGAATATTTAGTTTTCTTTTTGGCTGCACTTAAGTCTACACATTTTCCCTCTGAAACAAAAATGACTGAACTGTCAGGATGAAGGTTGGTTTCATCAATATGGAACCAACGTGTATGAAATGCTACTGTGGAAGGTTTCCTGGAGGCTTGGGGTAGTTCTCCAAATTTGTCACGTTTAAAGGAATGCATTCATTGAATTTGCAGTAACTAATCTAAGATTTCCAGTTTAACAATCGCCTCCTCATGCAAATAATTCGGCGGTAATAGTCTTACCACCCAGACATAAGGAAGTGGTCTCTTTCCCGCCAAACCCTCCATGTCAGCTGAAATTGGCAACTATCCGGCCAACACATTTTGCATTACAGAATAACAAAATTTGATACATACATTAAGTTTACATATTGAATTCGGGGTTTCGTGTTCCAACTATCTTATAGTAATTCATATTTGAATAATTATATTTAACTAATACGTTTCTTTGGGAATCCCAAGTAAATGATATGCTACCTTTGATACTTGTTGAACCATAGAGGTCATCAAATGTGTAAGTGAATAATACAGTTTAACACTACCACTACCTTAGTTCAAGTTATTTAAGCTAAATAAAATATCTTCCAAGGTCCATTGAAATATATTGAAAAGATTTGACAGATATCATTTGATATGGTGTCTTAGTTTCTTCACGTTTAGTAAGAATATTTAATGATTCTTTTTCCCATCCTTCAGAAACAAATCAAAGAAGATCTCAAACCAGTTCGACTTTTTGAGAAAACAGATCACACTCTGAAAAAACCTTTGGAAAACCATGTCATTTTGGTCGCATTGTAGCGATAATCTGCAAACTTTTTGTAGCCTATTTCTTCTGATTACCTGGTCTTATATTTTAGAGTTTTGCGTAACGACCTCCCTGATGTCCCTCCTGGTCTCGTCGCTTCCAGGTAATTATCTAATCTCTAACAAGGCACGTAACCCTCAGCAGACTAATTATAATGTGCACTCTCACAAAATCTAATGACCTGAGAACTCGTTAGCGAGAATTAAGTATAATTAGATGTTATTCTTATTTCATTCTTCGAGAAATAGCTGACTCCATCAGATTTCTTTTGTTTATATTTCCGTCTTTATTTCTGAGAACAGTACAAAACAGTTAAAGCTGATACAAAAATGTCACTCAGACTAAAACAGAACATAATGTTCGTTTCCCAAACTATGGAACGTCAATGGATCAATGGACATATCCCACTTCTGCCACCAGTTCCCTTCCTGTCCAAAAACACGTGGTTGATCTGTTTACTAATCAGGTGCACAGTTTATACCTCCAAAAGCAGCATGTCATGAAAGCTGATCGTTTTTGCTTCTCTTTTCGGTCACTTCAGTTTTCCCAGGTTGCTACTGCAGAGTCAGAAGCAGTTACAAACTGTGGCAAACCGGACTGACAGCACCTGCTTATCTGTGTAGTTCTATCTTCATTCGCTTCAAGAAGATAGGCCCCACAGGATAGAGAATTCAGCTGCAGTCCTTGTCATTTCTTTTCACCACATGTCTTCCAATTAGTTCTGAAATTCTTCATTGTCTGTATGGGAACATCGTGAATCAGTTTAGATGTAGAAGTGTTTCATCTTGGACAGATCTCGAGGATAGTTTATTCAAATATAATAATTAGTCCTAGTATCGCCAGGCATCACAAATACATGTTTTCTCGGAGTCCATTTTTGATACAGTCTTGTGCAATCGCTTTAGCATGTTTCAGTTTGTAGTTGAGAGCCTCTACTATTTCCCGATCCGTCACAGCTGATGCAGCTAAACCAAGAAATCTCTCCAGCGACAAGACTCCTTTCATGGCAAGATTTATATCCTGACCTGGAAGAGATTAATTTATGGGAGAGTTCATTGACATTTATTAAATGGGATTCTTTCATTTGTTTATCTGTTAGGATAAGTGGTTGATATATTTCGGTAATAGGACAGAATTTGTGTTGAAAGGTGAATGTACCTTCGCACAAAGAACTCTTTAGGAGTTGTGAGAAAACTTGCATGAATAACAAGCAGAGCTCTTTGAGTTTTGAAGTAATAGAAATTCTTAACAATGGAATTATTTTCTGCCTGTATCACAGCAACGTTGTGATACTAATTAGCATAAAACTAATATTAAGTGTTTAAAACAGCAATTCATTTCAAATAGTATGTGGTGTAAATTTCAAGCTCTTTTTTGTATTTATCAGAATTAAATACGTCGTATGTGAAAAATGAACCTGAGTTAAAGTTCAAACATCTGGCAGCTTCTCCTTCCGTGACAACAAACATGTTGGATTCCTGGATAAATCCAACCGGCTCCATCCGCTGAGAATATTTAATCTCAAACAATCTGGGGCTGAACTTGAGATACTTTATGGCTGTCATATCATTCAGACTCGTTTCCTTGTCGTCGCGATAGGTATTGAAGCATACCTGGAAGATACTTCTCATTATCTGAAAAAAAATGCAGTCCATCTCTGATCAAACTGTTAGTTGCCAGGAGTAATTGCGGATATATTTCAATCCTACCAATGTAATCACATCTAACACCAAAATGGAAAAATATGAACTGGGGGCAGCAGATTTGTTACGTCACTGATACGTGGACAGGTGCAAATGTCAGGAACAATTAAATTAGACTACTCAGAAGATCATTTTATTCCTTTTGCAGTGGCGGATCCAGGATTTCCCAGACGAGGGAACCAAACCCAAAGGAGGGTGTTTACCTCTTATTTGGCCAGTTCTTTCCAAAAAGTGCATGACAATGAAGAATTTTAGACTGGCAGCCGGGAGGGGTATCCTCCTGGGATCCGCCACTGGTTTGTGGGTGCCGGCATTGACCAATAGATCTCAGAATTATTCTCAGTCAGAAACCCAAATGTAATCCCATAAGTAATTTCAGTGATTGTTTTTAAGTTGGAAGGATATATATTGGGATACTGATATTGTACATCTGCTAAAAATAGCTCAAAAAGCGATGCTTATCTTTTGTACATTTCATCTGAGCATCTCAATGATGAGTTTATCATCCAGATGATAGGATAGACATTACTGGACAGGTACCACAGAATGGGGTGTAATGTACAGTATGTTGATGTAGTGTTAGGGCAGTGCTGGTTGTTTGGTTGACCTGTTGTGCAGATACAGGTAAAAATAAACCAAACCCTTTAACTTACCGATTGATCTAGCACCACTTTCAGAGTCTTCACCACTTTCGATTCACACTTTGGCACAACTAAGGACATGTATCTGTGTCTAAAGCTTCCAAATAGTTTCAAGTGAAAGCCCTGTGGATATGAGTCCTCTCCACCTCCATTCTCATAGGCTTGGAGATTAAATGTAATGTTATGAACACGTGTTTCCGGTGTGGGAACGGAAGTCTCTTGGGTTCTTTCCAGAGCAGCTACAGCTCCATAAGCTTTGCAGGAATGTTGACTGAACTCATCACTGAGTCCCAGAATCCGAGCAGATTGACCCCTGGATCCATCACAGACTATGACGATCACTCTGCCAGGTATCTGATCAAGTTCCTTGAGCGTTTCTCGATTGAACTGAAAAGAGATGAACAGAGTAGAAGTTATTTATGCGTCCATTCCATCTTGCCTAGAATCAGTAGTTCAATGAAAATTGTGTTAGGGCTCAATAAAGATAATCCTTGGTACTTTCTCCTAAAATTTGATAAGAAAATCATTTCAGTTGACAATGGCAATAGTTATCTATGAACTGGCAAAATGGAAGTGTTTCACAAGTGCAGAATATTGAACAGCCTTTCAGATGTATTGGGTTCAGTGGAGTGCAATAATTAAGGCTTTTCTCTGGCAGCTTTGATGTAAAGTTACATTGCCAAAAGCATTGCCAGAAATTAATATGAAAAACTATGCAAGTAACTTAATATACCTTCTATGATATCAATGTCTTTCTTTTTAGTCTTATAATTTCGAGTTGCTTTGATATTGTAAAATCTATAGATTGAATACAAAAGGAGTAAAGTAAAACAATAATACTAAAAGACAAAAAATGCCAAAAAGGTCAATTGTCGCAGATGATTTGGGTTTAGCCGCTTGGAGCAGTTTGAATGGGAATTCGCAATGGTAAAGTAAAGAACAAAATTGCAAAGATACGGATAGGTTTATGACAAAAAGTATCCCGAAGGCGAAAGAAACATTCAAACGGCGAATACTCAATGGGCCTCATGGTCAAATATAAGTTTATCGTGTGGGATTTGAACCCTTATAGTGTTTCGTAAATTTTTCATTTTGACACAATTGCCAAATTTCTTTTCACAAAATGATGATTTGCGATTTTCAGGTTGCACTAGATAACAGACACAGTGGCATTAAGAAACAACTGGTAAGACTAAATCACTGATGAATTCACTACACAAATGAGGCACCCCAAGTCCGGGGTTCAAGATGACCAAAGTAAATCAAACCTGAGGTCCACGTTGCCATGAACAGTTTTATGTAGGGATGGGGAGGGGGACTGTTGTCTCCAAATTTGAAGACTCAAGTTGTCAATTAGAGGTGGGGGGGGGGGGGGCTACAGGCAAACCATATGGCAAAAGCATGATAATCAAAGTGTGCCTTTCTCGGTACAATATGACCCTGCCATCTTATTTAAAACATGACAGTTTTATGCTCCAGACTGATATTGAGATTCAGATTGAGAGGAAACACTTATGGTCCAGATGGGATTATCTACTATAGAAATATTCTGGCTCTTTAGTTGTTAATTTGCCCTAGCAAACAGACAGTTTTCTTTAAAGGAGTAAGCCCATTAGTTATGTGCATTTAAATTTCTGTAAGTTTAAATGCTTCAGAAAGAATAAATTGGAAAATTGAGAGATGAAATGCAGAAAAAACCACTGACAACAAATATATTCTCAATTTCATAGCAATGATAGAAATAGTAAAAAATATCATTTCTTAAACATTCTATAGAACTATTTCCTTCCATGGTGGAGATAGGGTAATTGACCCACAGAAGTAGACAAACAAAAATATTGACATTTTGTCAGTGTTTACTTCTGTAATTCTGATTGGATTATCAGCACCACAGCACCCTGCAGGAACATCACTAATTTCTGACTTAACCGACAATATCAATAATTTCTGACTTTTTGCTTTCCATGTAAGTCTATGGGTATTTCAGATTTTGAATGGTGGAGACTTTACTGGTGATATTACAAATCTAATTCTTGCAATAATAGTTGTATATTAGTGTTCTGATCTGAGTGACATTGCCATATTTCAAGTTTTCAATCTATAAATAGGTTACAAATGACAAAAACTCAAATATGCTCAGTAATTTCTGACTAATGTCCGATCAGTAATTCTGACAGCTGAGTTTTGCCTGACAGCATGTCAGAAATTACTGACTTCAATGGGCTTTACAATAGTAAATTAGGAGAGTCAGAAATTACTGATTGATAAAACCAGTTTGAACTATTTAAAACCAGTTTTTGTGCATGTGTCAGAAATGACTGATTGACAAAAAAAAGGTAGTCACACAAAATGTTAATTTTCTTTAATTCCCTGTATATTGATGTTTAAATATTATTAGGTACAAAATCCCACTACAATATTCTTTCAAACTATGTAACAATTTTAAAAGTGGATGCTGAGATATCCGCGATATTTAGAGATTTTTCAAGGGAAAAATCCCAGAAAAATTCTGCCCATTGACTTCAATGGGCCAGAAATTATTTATATTGTCGTTCAAGTCCGAAATTAGTGATGTTCCTGCAGGGGGTACTATCAAATAAAGTCTGCATCATATGTTCATGTTGTAGGCACGTTTGTAAACGTCTCATGTCAGAATACATTTGCGCTAAAATTTTAGAATTGATACTCAATTTAGTCATTGAATTTTCTCTTCATTGACAATTTGGGCTTGTTAGTAAAAGTAAAAGGGAATCTGGTGTAGATCCGAGACTTAATTTAGCAGTACGCATAGGTATTAGATAAATCTTTGGGAGTGTGAAGAATACAAATTTATATTCACATGTGCTTCAAATAGGTGGAAAATTAAACACGCGAAACTTTAAATACGTTAAATCTCTTAGCAGTAAATCAACATCAATCTCAGTATGCTGAAGTGACAATAAAAGATAATATGTTACAGTTACTCCCAGCTTCATGCACATGGATTTTGAGGCTAAATTTTCATCAAAGCGGGTAACCCTGGGTCACACACTTTTGTCTCAAACATTTGCATTATCTGCAAACTTAAACAAGATGACCCGCCATGTTTCCTTTGTGTCGTTTGCAATTAATTACTTCCTATCTGCAAGGCTCTCAAGCCTTTAATTGCTTCATGAATATTTGATGAAATTTCCTTTTTAGACATGACACGAAAAAGTGTAAGGTATTCGAGGAAGTCTTTTAGTTGATATTCTTTTTTGATATTCTCTGAAAAAGAATTCTAATTTTGTGTATTAAATGTCTTTGTGAATTCGCTTTCTCATGTATTAATTAGGATACATTAAATATTGGTAAAACACACGAAACTTTAAATACGTTAAATACTTTAAATACGTACACACCATTCTGGAGTAAACTACCTGTAAGGCCCATAGGGTAAAAAGATGTCTCAAGACAGTGTGCCAGACTGATTGACCAGTCGTGAAACTGCATCAGCGATCCACACTTGCTTGTTTTAACCAAGCATACAAAGTGCATGATATTGTCTATCTTGGAGACTAGTCTGCCAAGGTAGAGAAGTCATGACATCTTAGATTCGGCATTTCAGCCAAAAACTGTTGTCTTGCATCATTCGTAACTGTGAGTGACCATTGGCTCAGTGGTTACACACCCCGAAAAAAATGATTGAGTCCCTGAGATCATATGTGTGGTCCACAGGGTACTCAACCATCTCGGACACATCCAGACATTGATCAGCTCTGGTAGATCCTGAGTTGGGTAAGGGTCTGCCTGAAATCATCATTGACTCCAGGCAAAGCCACACAGGATCTGACAGTGCCAACCCACATTGGACGATGCACCATGTAAGGCCCATAGGGTAAAAAGATGTCTCAAGACAGTATGCCAGACTGATTGACCAGTTATGAAACTGCATCAGTGGTCCACACTTGTTTGTTTTACCAAGAATACAAAGTGCATGACATTGTCTATCTTGGAGACTAGTCTGCCAAGGCAGAGAAGTCATGACACCTTAGCTTTCAGCATTTCAGCCAAAAACTGGCGTCTTGCATCATTTGTAACCATGAGTGGCCTTTGGCTCAGCGGTTACATACCTGTGAGTTCCTAGATTTCTACATGCATGTCCCAGATAAGGAAATATTTAGCTGGATTAGTCAAATTAAAATAGCAAAAAAGAGCAACTTGAAATCTATTTTTTACCCGTATTTCTTGAACATTTTTGGCTTTATGTTTCCAGACCGAGGGTTTTGAAATAAAAAATAGAGCAAAGTAAAGTACTCAACAGAGCTTGGAAAAAATCATCAGTCAATATCTCTTTGAAGAAATGTCAAAATAGAGTTGCTGTTTTATTCTCGTGAGTAATCTGCCCATCATTCCTTTCTTAGGTTAAAGTCGGCTTGATTTACACAGAAAATCGAAGTTAAAATTGACTTCACAAAAGCAAACTATTACAATGATCACTCGGAAAGATATCCTTTTGATATTATGGGGATGAAGCAGATATGCTTTAAACATTATGCTTTACACATTCCATGTTTTGCTTTTGGCAGCTGTGTATCGTCCATGTTTTGATTAAATATTTTGAGTAATGCTTCAATTACGACCAAATTTGATATCGAGCTTTTGTCCAAACAATCGATAACAATTGACTGTTCCGAACGTCAATATTGTCAGGAAAACTCTCCAACGTTGATCGAGTTTTTCACGATAAGATCAAATTTACATTTTAAGACTGAATATACATCGAGGGGTTAAAAAAGTTTCAGGAAAAAATAAAGTTGCTTCCAGTTAGAGTTGAATCCATAACACTGACCATCATTGTTTTAAAAGTCTGATGTCTTACTGACTGGCTAAGTTAACATTTTGTTGTCAGTTTGAATCTTTAGCGCCTTTATAAAGTCATGCTCTCTATTGATTCTAGAAATGATCCAAATCCAAATGAAGTGAAATGGTGTATGAAACAATCTTCAGTTAAAGGTCTCCCAAGCAACACATGTCTAGCTGGCACAATTGGGTAAGCAAAAGACTTCTAGACCAGTGCTGGTCAGTGTTGAAGGTTAATTTGCGACTGGAGGGAACTATATTTTGCTGAATCTTTATAAATCCCCTCGATGTAAATTCAGGCTTAAAATGTAAATTTGATCTTATCGTGAAAACCTCGAATACACACTCTCAGGAACAAGAAAAGTACTTTGGATCCTACCCTGCATTTCCTGAAACTGAAAATGCAGGGTTGATTGCCAGAGGCAAAAAAGGTTTCTAAAATAGGGATGGTTTTCGCACTCACCTGTATTCAAGGGCCATTGAGTGGTAATTGACAGTGATAGATCTTCAGATAGAAGATGTAATTGCAATGGTATCTCCTGGGTGTTAATGATGTAAGATTGATGCAAGCCGTCACGCAATTATCTCATCAATTCTCATGTGCTTCAGATAAAGAATGCCATCAAGTATCAACAAAGCATCCTAAGGTCTACTGACATTAACCAAATGAGAAGAGTGTCTGTGTAGACAGTTTGTTTGCTGAACAACCACTTGTTCCATGAAAATGTAAATACCAATCAGTCTCGGATCTACAACATCCATCGAAGGTTCTTGAACGGTAACACTGACTATAGATATTAAATGGAAAGTTTGTATCGTGAGCTTTAATGACCTCGATCCATGGAATCTTTTCATGTCCAGCAATACGTCTTTATTGAGACACCCGACCGTAATACTGCAATCAACAGAATAATCGCGTGTGACTAGAAGTGTCTGAGCTTCCTAAATGACATTCAAATCTTTAATTATTTTGACCTTCTTTTGTCTAATTTAGGTCAATTACATCCATCGCGCATCACATAGATTTCTGTTTAAGCGACAACAACTTGAATGTTGTGTGGATAAATATTAAAATCAAGCAAAAGATTTTCTTTGAGATTCAGATTTGTGGTTAGACAAATAAAAATATGGCATCAAATAATGTAATCAAAGACAGAAACTTTCTTATTAAAAACCCTTTACATGACCACGATGAATGTCCTTAAAACTAGTACCAAAAACATTTTTGAATTGAGAAATTCCAATCACATGACTCCCCAAATAGACATTTTAACATTTACAGTTGAAAGCGGCTAGAATCCCAAAGTTGCGTAGTACGTAGTAAACATGTAATGCAAAATACTAAGGTATATAATCAGTAAAACCTTTTAGTCTAACAAGCATGGTACTTTAGTTAAAAGGATTTGAGCATCCATCATGTAGTCAACAGTTACAAAGTAAAAGTTGAAGCTGTTCCAACTCAGGACTTTGAGTAGCAGCTGGG
>JBCAUG010649563.1:0-13908 GCA_038406175.1 Haplosyllis leylae | reverse complement strand
TTGGGTGTCAATTTCTTCTTCTATGTCACCGATAAGGGGTACAGGTTGAACGAGGATTTGGAATACAATATATCGTCGGATGATGTGTTAAGGATTGTTGAAGCTCCATCTCTTGTTCATGTGTCAAAAACACGAGGCTGGTTTGTGTTCAAAGACAAAGATTTAAACGTTTCAACAGAAAGTTACAGTGACTTTTCTATTTGAATAAGTTTTGTAACAGATTTTTACATAGCCGACAGTTGGACAGTTTGAAGAGAAAGTTACAGTGACTATTTGTTGCTGCAACAGATTCGGCATTTATGTGTACATAGCCGACAGTTCGACAGTTTAAGCGACAGAAAACGACAGATGTCAGAATGTAATTTTAAGAGTACATTTAAAATAGGTTTTTTCTTTGGAGGTTTAGCAGCATTTATGAGGAATTAGATAACATTGGAAAATATTTTTATTGTATTGTAAATACGTTCGTTAAAATTTAAACAACAGAATTTTTGATTGGAAACATTTTAAGATTTAGATATTTTGGGGGACAGATTATGGAACAGAGAGTGTACAGTTTTGTCTGTGAATGAAATAGATTGAGACAGATTGGATTGACTTACTGTAAATATGTTAAAAAATGTTTTTAATGATTTTAATATTTGATAAAAACATACATACATACATTGGTTTATTGGTGACGACTAGAATGGTTGACTTGAGGACGTTGGTATTTGTGTTTGTAACAGGTTGTTACAGGTTGTTGTGAAAGGAATGTGAGGAAATCGTAGAGTTTGGATAGACTTACTGTAAATATGTTACGTTTGTTAAAATTTTAATGTTTTTTAAGATACATAGGTTTCTATGTGAACAAAAGTTTTAATGTGAAGAATTGAGAGATTTTTTGTGACAGGCTGTTGTGACAGAGATGTCAGGATCGAGTTACTGTAAATATGTTATGTTTCTTATTAATATTTTAATGTTTTTTAAGATGTGATAAAGCATACATACATACATTGGTTTATTTGTGACGAATAGAATGGTTTACTTGAGGAGGTTGGTATTTGTGAGATTTTTTTGTAACAGGTTGTCAGTTAGGATTAAGTTATTGTAAATATGTTATAAAAATGTTTGTTACGATTTTAAAAACCGGATTTGATGTTGGTAATTGGTAAGAAAAGGCAGAGTAACAGAGATGACAGTTGTTGTTAGTTTATTCTATTTTTTTCAAAAATCCGGATGGAGATGGAGGTGTGCTGTTTGCACACAATTGGAAGTCAATTTTGGATGTTGGTTGTTGGCTTTTTTCTTGTTCAAGACTCTGTATATATGTTTGTTCTCCAGTTAACATAACGTTTATTAATAAAGATTTTTGGTTTGAAAACAATTTCTCTGTTTTTAAAGAATATAAAGTGTCTACACATGGCAACAGATTTCGACAGTTATTGCAAAATGTCGTTGATATTTGCGACAGTGACCGACAGATGCCGACAGTGACCGACAGTGACTGGATTTCTGTCTCAAAAGTGTTAAAAAAGCCGAAAAAAGGGTAGTTTTTCAGAAATTTTTATTCAAAATACAAATAGGAAGTGATTGAAGTAATTTGCGACAAAAATGTACTTGAATAATAGGACTTAGAGAGAGAAAAGTCGATTTTTGTGAAATTCGCGTCACCGCCGAAAAGTTATCACCTCCTCCGTGAGAACGCCCCATACAAGAAATTATCGGAAAATACGTTTTGGTAATTGCAGAATAGGATTTGTTGTCCAGGCAATGCTGGATGGACTGTAAAGTGTAAGTCGAATTTCCAATCAATTGTGGTGAAGTCCACAAAAACTTCACTGTGAAATGATCGGCAAAAATTCTCCACATGTTGCCTTTGAGCACACCGACAAAAAATGGAAAGACAAAAGTGAGAAACGCAGTAGTACATTTATATGACATGAAAGACTTTTCAAGAAAATTCATCTCTTCATCCGACGTGTGAATTACTCTGTCAAATGAACAGAGGCTTGCTTTAAAAATCTTTAAACTTCATAATAGATCTACAAGCTCTTGCATGCTATGTATTGCATCTTAACATCGAACTGGAAACCATGTAAGGTACTTATTGTTTCCAACTTAAACATGATACCTGCCACAAAAAGTGACACTAGCAAAAATGTCATGATAAGCAAACACAGCGCTTCAATTTAAATAATTTTGGGTGGTGTTACCTATTGATCGTAGAGTATTTTATCTGAGTGGAATTTGCCTTCCAATACCTATTGTACTGAAGGCAAACTCCAACACAGAATGACACCTGCCACGAAAATTGGCATCTTGAGTGCACTGACCTGGGTGCACTCAAAACTGCACTTTTCTGGAAAATAAAAATTCAGCACAGGTATGACACAACTTTTCAGGGTAGAATCAATCAGGAAACACTTTGCAAGTGACGAAAATATAAAATTATTGCTTAAAATGCTTAAATTTTAGTAAATTTTACCTTGTTTTTGAAGTCACACAAAATCATCTAAATCCAATTTTGCTTCAACTTTAAGTTAAAAAATCCCCTATAAATACTGGTCACAGAACTTAATCCTTTTGCACACAGACAGATAGGTATCCAGACAGTATCCAGTTAAAATTTCAGACAGAAACTCATACTCCTTCATAGTAAAAAAATTAATCCAAAATTGCCAATATTTCGAACATAGTGGTAATCGCCCTGCCGACTGAATGCTCAATGAGACCGGGAAGGCCACTGCTTGGCTCACTCCGTGTCACAGTGGCTCTCCCCTGCCTATTGTTCTCTCTTTGCTTCAGTGACTTTGTAGGCCTCTTGCTCACTCTCAAATGGCAAATTGGCAATTCCATCAATACAGTACAATCAATAGGGACCCAATTAACACTCATGAGCAGTGTTGAGCGATTCTGAACAGAACTCAGTGGTCCACACCCATAATAGTAAGGCCAAGCAAAGTGACTTTTGTAAGCTTCCTATGCCACTCTTGAAAAATTATTTAAGTCAGATAAATGACACGCTGGTCACCTTTTCAGGAAAATAATTTGCCCTCACCTATCGGCTCGGGAACAAATTATTTTCACTGAAAAGATTCCAGCTAGTCATTTATCCTATACATAATTCACTCTAAAAAAGAATTGAAAATTGGAATATTTGCTGCTATTTTCATCACTATGCACATGAAGAAAATTTACTAATGAAAGTGTAAGTAAGCAATTACTGGAAATCTAAGCAAGTAAAACATACCAGCAAACTGTTAAGATGTTTTATGAAAGAAGTATAATGATATTTTCATTGCACAAAATAATATAGGTACTTTTACCTTGTTATGTACAACTGTTTTAGCCAGACTTCACTGCTGTATATATATATGTCTCCAACTTTTATAGTCGCAACTTCATAAATTATTACATATATTGATTCCAAAAAGTCCAAGAATCAATAGAGCATGACTACATAAAGATCTAAAGGGCTGAGACTTCCAGCAATTAGGGCAATTAGCTCAAATAGTAGCATGCAGTGCAGTAAAGTCAGATGACCTGGGTTCACTTCCCAGTGGGGGTAACATTTTGCTACTGGATTTTTTTAGTTTTCTCGTGATTCTGTAAAATCTACAGAATCTATAAAATTTAAAGCCAATTAAGAAAAAACTCGAATATCTTGTACCGCACCAAAATGAGGCACCCCAGGTTACAGATTCAAACTGGCCCCCATGTTTTACCAATGGGATTCTCTCCCCAAGTCTAAAACTGGAGAAATCATGAAGTCCTATATTTTGTGCAGGGGTCTGCATTTTTGATCCTGAGTCTAAAACTGGTGAAGTCAAAAAGACCTATTTGGTGGGGGGAGGGGAGTCTGTATTTTTGACTATGAGACTAGAACTGGTGAAATCTCAAAGTCCCATATTTTTTTTTGGAGGGGGGAGTTCTGCTGACCTTATTTGAATTTTTATGCCATTCAGGCGATGTGTAAACGGCGACCAGAAACAGCATTTTTATGAGTGTTGTGGGGGATAATGACCCAACAATGTTGGGTGTCTTTGAAATGGTCTCTGCTCAATTCTTTACAGAATGTGTTGGCCCCAGACTAAAATAACAGACAATAAGCTTAAAATCCACAGTCAAGCCAATAGGGGTTGCCGATGAGACAACACTACAGCAAATATACCAAAAACAAACTAAACCTCGGATTCAAAATATATAAGTTTCTGATTATTTTTATTTCTTCCTTTCTGGTATCAGTGGCCAAAAATGGAACATCTAAAATAGCCATTTTGTGAGGAATTAATTTCTTCATTTTAATTAAGATATCGTTGTTGATAATGTGCCACAGATAACTTGAAACTTAGAAATATTGCAAAAAAAATTTATTCCAGATTTCCAGTTTATTCTGAAGTATCAACTTCTATTTTGATTTGGGTGAAAATATTTTTTCCACAGATTGTAAAAGGAAACCTGAACTTAAGATAAAGTTACAGCACACCACATCATATTCCAGGAATGAAATGCCTCCAGATTTGTCAGAAAGTTGCCAGACAATAAGGCAGCTCAACGAAAGAAACTTGTTTAATGCAGAATGAACTGATCTGGGATCAGACAGGATTCCTTTTCACTCGTCACGAATCGGAACTCGTTGGTTGGGATAGTCAATTGAAACTGTTGTCAGCAGCAGAAACGAAATTCTCAAAATTTCTCTCAAAATTGATTGCTGATGGATTTATATTCATAAAGACAACAGTTTTAGTTATGGCATCTTCGTGAAACAAAACAGCGTGTGTTTTTCTTTGTGTCTGGGCTTTCTTTTAAGGAAGGTTTGCCTTTTAAATTGGTTTTGAATTTTGAGCTGGAATGTGTGGCACTTCCTTTGGTTTGCAAAGCATTTAATGTAATCTAACGTTTCATATTGAAAGTAGACAAGAGTCCAGAATTCCATACACGGGTCGCTAATCCTCTGGCAAGGATCTGTCAACCCTATTCTATTGTCCAAATTTCCCTAATGAATCATGAAGAAGTTCGCACAGCTGGATAGGGCACACATTCTGATTTTTCCGTGTAGATCAGCGTAGACACAATCTTTTGGGAGCTGAGTTTTCCCTGTTAAGCAAGGATTAAAAAGCTGTGGTCTAGGATTTAAAGTTGTTAAACTTTATTTTACCCCTGGCGCCACATTTTTATCTCATCTTCATTTTATTTTAATTCAAAGCTTTTCCTTGAATTGCTATCAGCATCAAGTCTCAGTTTCATTAAATGTCATTGAATAAGGTTTTTTGGAAAAAATATTTTCTTCAATTACAAACTGTACCGAAAGCGAGCGGGCTGTTTGACCATACTGCTTCAAATTACGAAAACCAAAATGTATGTTTTGTACCTTAATGAGTTGATTTGATGTCATGTCCTTTTTCTAGTGTTAAATGTCCTTTTCAATGACACCAAAAACTAGACAGCACAGAAATAATGTTTCAAGTCACAGAAACAAAATTCCTCAAAGAATATGACATTGAAGTATGTTTTAAAATATTGTAAGTCAGTTTGACGCCATGCATGTCCCTTTTCTGGGATGAAATGTTCTTTTCAATAAAGCGTAGCCCCAGGCATGAAAGGTGTAGGTTGTTACATCGGCACCAGGAGCACTGCTTTCTTGACAACCTATTCTCTTCATATTCATCCTACTGCGGATGACATTTTACCTCAGAAAGTAAGAAACATTTTTCATTCTCATATTTGACAAGCAAAGGGATAATCGTGTCGTAAAGGGGCACAGATAGCACAAAATTTACTTTTTGCAATAGAAATGGATATATCACAAGTTCTGGCAGTGGGATTTGCCACTGGTGCAACAAGCAACAAATGACAGGATGTTGAAAAACCTTTAGGTCTGCCACATCTGAAAACAAATACTCTAACCTCCAAAGCCATTAAAAAGGGCAGGTGAAATTACCCAAAAGTGCTGTAAAATGTGCAGTGTTCTGACAACCTATTTTATATTTCATGGTCCGAGTCTCCAGAGAAAGAAAATTCAGCCACCTCTTGCGCCTGTTTTCATTTGTATCCTGCAAGCAGTTGCTTTGTGCTGAAATAAATAATGGAATACTGAAATGTTCTTTTTGCAATCTAAATACACACTTGATAGCTTTTCCATCTTGTTATTCGAGATTTTTACAACTCTTTATGTGGTACTATTATTGGTCTTTAAATATTACTGAAAGTCACGGAACGTTGTCCAGTAGTAGACCTAAGCAAGGGCTAACATCCCACACAAAAAGAAAGTTCTCCTGCGTAACCACAAGAGGCATACTGCCTGGTGTGTAGCAAGTACTCGTACTTCAGTACCGTTTCGGGTGGGGGGGGTACCCCAGTCCCAGCCAGGAGGGTACCCCAGTCCCAGGCATGGGGAGCACTCCAGTCCCAGGTGAGGTACCCCCTGGAAAGAACCTGGGACCAGAAACTACAAAAAGAACTTGGGACTGGGGTACCTCCCAGAACATGGGATCAGAGACCAGGGAAAGAACCCGGGACTAGGGTACCCCTCCCCCCCCCCCCCCCCCATGGACAGACACAGAAAGACAGACGCCTGCGAAAAGATGGCCGTATAAATTCCGTGTTTCCAGTCTTCACAAACCCAGTTTCTGGATCCGCTACTGCTGCTACAGCACTGCAACTACAACATTCCATTTCTACACCTTTTATCTCCGGTGTATCCTATTAATCAGGCATAGAAATATGTACCGTTCACCTTATTCTTACTAAAGCGGTGAAGAGTCCCAAAACAATACGAGAAGATGAGGAGATAGGATGCTTCCTGGAGCCACCAAATAAACTCTCAGAAATTAACCGGAGTCAAATTACATTCTCATACTTTCTCTTGCATTCATGAAACTTCGAGCAAGGATTTAGAATCAGCAAAATACAATTTGTGCAAAATATCTACTGATATTGACTCTTCATTATCATTAGATCAGACATCTTACTATTACAAAGTCCTCAGCAACTAAACTTCTTGTCAAAAATGCAGAATTCATCTGACCCCAGCACCAACTCGCTTAACTGTAACAAGTGTTGCTTTGTTTGTTTTTAGTTTTAAGATAATTTCTTTTCATTTACATGTATGTTTCCAAGAGTAAGTATAGTTGCACAACAATGAATTTATACCTAAAAGACCAAACGGATCACCTCGTAATGTCATCGTCTGCAAGACCAACGAGTATCTTATGCAGAATTTGGTTAAAGACGAACATAGTTTTCAATTTAAAATTTTACTACCCCACCAATGTCTATTAGCTCCACTCATGTACGTCTCCCTTCCCCTTTAAATTTGTTTTAAGACACCCCCATGACTCTCTGTCAAATACCACTTTAAACAAAATCAAGAAAATTCGGTGTTTCCTGCGACTGAAATGTTGCGTTCTAAAACTCACAACAGAACACTTAAACTGACAGGCTGAATAGTTTATTTTTGACATAATTAAAGCAATATTTGCATAATATTAATTAAAAATGTATTTCCTTAAACGTAAATTCACGAATGTTGATAGCAAATAGACTCTAGTACTGATTTAGTACTGAAATTATGTCAAACACAACTATGCATACACATCACCAACTAAAAGTATTCAATAAATATCTAATTGAAACAACAAGTATACTTCTTTAACCCTGTGATATCTATCACACTTGTCACGTAAAAATCCGATCAAAGCAAACAAAGTTATCCAACAGTGGCGGATCCAATAGAGAACAATTTCGTCCGTGGGGGGAGTCCTCATAGATCTGCCACTGAGGAGTGTAGTTACAAAAGATGAACTGTTGCATAGGATACATTAAACAATCGATTTAGTTACAAATATTTAAGAAAATATTTCTGACAAGAAATTGGACAAAAGTAATTTCAACTAGTAAAAATCAATTCTTGACTGAAGAATTACAAGTCATTTTGTGAATCCTTTTGAAGAGGTTATGATATTTTACGCAAAACAAAGTATTGTACTTTTTGTACAATAGTTATGATGAGTATCTTTTCGTGTATTTCAGACAAGCAGTTAAAAGAGTACAGATTAGCCAGGTGGCGCTCTTGTAACATTGATAATGTTTACAGTAGAGAATAGTTCTAAAGCTCCATCCGACTATTATTGAAAAGAAAACTTCTCAGCAGCAGTAAAGCAGTGAAATATATAAAAAGAAACTATGAACAGTAAACATATACTTGACATAATATTTCCAAATACTTATTGAACCTACTTTTTTTAGAAAAAGCATTAAGTGATTGAAAGCATATATTTTGAAAGCGCTTCAGGGAAAAATTAATGTTGGGGCAAATGGGATTATCTCCGATACATACAGTTTTCTCACGTAGAAAAAGTAATGAATTAAGCACCAATTATTAGGACGACTTCAGTAAGCAGAGGCAACTGAACAATTCTCAAACCAACACCAGGGTTGCCACACTCTGTTAAATATAAAATTCCCTGTGATTTCCCCGTTTTCTCATTTTTCCCTTGATTTTTCTGGTACAAAAATAACATTTTCTCCAGCATTCTGCTGAGGCATAAACTACTAATAATTCCCTTTAAACGGCAACCACAAATGCAATGGCGCCTGCTAGAATACCCTCATCCCCTTTCTGGAATGCCTTCAACTTAAACTTAAAACTTCCAAATTTCCATCCTGGAGGTCAATTCCCTGTTTAAAAAAATATTTTAATACTTTTAAAGAAATTCCCCGTGTTTTCCCTTGTCAGAAAAAAGAACATCCTAATTCCTGTCTTCCCTGTCATTTGCACAAGATTGAGGACTTGACTTCCAATGTTATAACACAGATACAAAGTTATGAAAATGACTACGTGTATTCTAACACGACTGCTTTACATATCCAGATTTTGGCATTCCGATTATTTGGCAAACAAGCTTATACAACAAAATAAATTTGATTAATACAGACAGTAACAGAGCTAAAATCTCACACGTAAATGATACGACAAAACATTCAGGATTGACTGATTCAGCTTATTAAACAAGGATTCATAGAAACACAACAAGTTCAGTTAAATACCTTCTATCTTGGCTGGTAAATATACTAAATATGTACCCTGAATATGGAATTTTCTCCACAAAATATTAAGAATTCAATTCACACGAAATCTTGAGCTTTCTTTTCCAGCAAAACCACAGAAACGGATAATGTGACTAGAAATACTACGCAGCACTCTACATCAATACTATTTTGATAACGCCCTGGAGAAGTACTATTCAAACAGGGATAGAACTTTCAACTCTCACACATTTTTTTACCAACTACCTTCCCTTTCATAATACTTTTTGTCTCTAACTGTTGTGGTATATTTCTGCCTTCTTCTTTTAAAAATTCTTTGTTTTTCATTCATAACATAATGACAACAAGGACATAAAATATTATGTTCACGATGTAGTGCTGGTTTCACAGCTATTTTGTACAACAGCTTTGTATACAAAATACAATATACGTGTTCTTTTTTCTCTAGGAGTGTTTCGGCCTCCTGAATTCACTGTTCCAGTAAGATACATTTCTGTAATGTGCTGATTTATTCCTTTACAGCTTCCTATAATGCTTTAGTAGTTTGTTTCATTAACATTAATTTTATCGAAAGCCAAGCCAAACATTACTTCCCAAATCATATCAAGAAACAGGAATGCAAAGAGATAGGCAAGAGGTTGACATATGACAAACTGCTCAATTGGAGTGCGTGTTCTGTGCACACAGAATTCCGTGCACTCGTTTTCGGCAGTTGAGGGTGGCAGACTGGTGCTTACGGCAGGGAGAGCGCACCGTATCTTTGAGGGGGCGGAGTTTCCCGTTTCTCTTCCTTGCGTTACTTCATCGAACTTCTTCGCTAAATGCCCTGAAAAATAATTGGAACCTATTTAGGAATTGGATTCTACCTCATGATTCCGACAAGTAAGCCACTGTCTCACGCTGTGAGTCAAGGGAAAACAATTTGCAATCTAAATTTAAACGCAGTTGTCGATTTTTTATAACGGTCAGCCAAAACATGATTACTTGCGGGAATGACTTTTGCAAAAATGAAAACGGTAGAATACTTGTCGAAATTCTTATGTGGTACTTGATATCGTAAATAAAATTAGTAGGTTTAGGTGTTAAGCAGGAACATTTTAAGCATAATGAAAACTTTATGTAGGATACCACACAGGCTATTTCTGAACCATTTCGGCGAAAACCAAAACGCAGAGGAAACGTTAAAAGTTTCATTTTTCTGGAAAAGTCATTTGTGAAAATTCATTCAATTCGGTTTCAAACGGTACAGAAAACTGGCATTTTGGTCGTAGTTGTCAATATGGTAAGTTCGTTTGTCAAAGACCGACGTGTCTTACAATGAGAACATTTTCAACTTTCTCTACTGTGAATAATTTGTACAAACCATTTTCAAAAGGACAATTTCATTACATCAAACGTATTGTACGTATGACCTTTCCTTCCAAAATCAAAATCAAATACCTGGTTAAGTTAAATCCGACCCTCTTCCTCTGGATTGATGAGGCCATTCTCCCTAAAAATACATGCAAGTACAAATAACAGTCATGCTCAAAGATCTATTCACTGAGAACTCTGGGGGTATTTAAGCGAAAAGTAAAAATGCCCACAAAATGAAGGCAATTACTGCACAACTGTAAATTAACTGCAATATTTTAGTCACATTTGCAGCAAAAAAAGTTTACGTTTAATGTCTAGGTGTAAAATATTTTACTTTGAGTATGCGTGAAATAAAAATGGTAATAAAAACAATGAGATGAAACCCAAATTGTGCTACAATAGGTGGCATGCAAAAATGAACAATGAAAAATTATGTTCATTCACCCATCCATTTGAAATAGAAATATAAAAACTTCCCTTGTTCAATTTAAACAATTATCAGGGAAGCAACAAAACTATTCAATTTTCATTAAATAGTTTTGAGGAACATTCTCAACGTCATTTTGCAAATGAAAAAACAGAAAACCACTCATTGAAGACCAAAGGCCACCCCATACATCTGACCTACAAGAATAGGAAGCACAAAACAAAAAATTTGAAAAATGTCCCATTTCCTTTCTTCATTTTCGAAGAAAATATAGCCCTGCAGTAGTGATACCAAGAACTCACACAAAGTTCTAATGTATTAATAGCATGGGCGGTGTTTGGTAAAGCGATCTAATATGTATGCAGCGAAGTCCAGGATAGCTGCTTGCAAGAATATAAATAAATGAATATTCTTTCAAGTTTTCAGTAAACCTTAGAAATTAATAACAACGGACATCGAATCTTACAGGAAACGTAGAAACGCCATTGAATCATTGAAACATGATGTTTGCGTTACATGCTTCAAAGTCATTACTCCACAATGATTAAACGATATGTGTACTGCGAGGAAAAATGCAAACCCAAAGAAAACTCACACGGATCATAGTCATCTGTTATCAACACAGAAACATAAAAAAATATTATAATTCGCAAAGTAATGGCCTACAAATGAAAAAAATGCACATTGATTCAATGTTCATTTCGTTCTCTTCAAAATCTGCTTGAGCCAAGTACATCTACATTCTCAAAATCTTTTTGACGAAAGTAAAAATAGCGCAAATCAATGAAAGCACAGATCTAGTGTTGTGTGTGTTTAAACAAAACCTACAATATTGTTTTGCCACTTTCATACTCAAAGCTTTGCCAATATACACAACATTTAAATGGAAAATGTGCGTCATAATGTCTATGTACAAATATAATCCTTTTGTATGGCCACTCATTTCTCTTTGAGCTCTGTCTCTCTGATACAGTAGTAATGAAACCTCAGAGAGTATTTCAGGTGAGAAATTGCAAGAACACAGAAGTGCGTGTGTGTGCGCAGGGTTTGCACGTTTCAACATTTACATTTTCCCAGGAATTTTTAATAAAAATTGCAAAATTCCAGAATCTTTTCGGAACTGAAAATCCTTCTTACATTATTCCAGGTATCCCAGGTTTCCAGAAGCAGTTTGACCTCTGATAAATGTGTCTTAAAAAAATAATTACCGAGGTAAGGGCATTCTCGAAGAGAATGCCTGCACCGAGGGAATTATTTTTTGTAAATCACGACCATTTAATTGCTATTAGAACTGGAGGGATGTATGAATGGAGTTGAAAGCAAAAGAAATGAACTGTGACGGCCATTGAAGCATTGAGTTCAGTTCAGTTGCATTCATGTCAGTTTTTATTGTTCTGATTTTCCCGCGTAGGGAACAATAAATTTGTAGGAATGTAGTCAGAGTGGCATTATTTTTGGTCATTTGAGTTGCTGTTTTCGTGTGGGTTAGATGTATATTTTGCGCATTTTGCTGTTGGCAATGTCATTCATGGATTCTGATGACGACTTCTCCTTGGCTGGTCTCACTCAGAAGTAGAAATAACTTCTTTCAGTTCTGATGAGGATGAAAATGCTGGAAAGTCTAATTTTGCATTATTAATGGAGTCGGCAAGGCAATTAGGTGGTGATGGGAATGAAGCCAAAGTTTCTGATTTTGACCATTGCCTTGAAGACAGTGGATTTGCATCTCAAATAGACCGCCGATTATGCAGTGACGAACCTGATGGAATCGCTTCAAAGAAGATGAGATACTCTTAGCCAAGTGTAGACATGGATGCTCAAGTAGGTTTGCGCTGTCTAATTGATTTTTAAAGTACTTAAATTTGCGTGCAAAGGTTCAAATATTTTGGCTGTCTTCCTCTTCGCCTTCTTCCTCGAATTGTTTGTTTGTGTCATGTGACCTGAATGCTGGGCTGTGATTGGTTGAGCTTTGTTAGTAGAATTTTCAGAATGAGGCTAGACTGACGAAGCAGACGTTCGCGTAATTTTGGCAATTTGATTTTTTAAAATTCAGGCAATTCCCGAAACACAGGAGTCTGCCTTACAGAAGGAAAATGACAGCTATAAACCTCTAGTTTCTGATATAAGTGATTCTGAGCTAGTGGAGTGTGGAAAGTGCTGAAAAAAATATGTCAAAGTCGGCACCCTCTGGGTTTGACGTACTAAAGACAGCAGTCAGGCGGTGATCATGCAAGGCAGTACCTATTTCGAAAATGAGTGTCAGTGAGCCCAATTTAGCCTTGAATCCATCTAGAACAGACCAGGAAATGACTGAAATGGGCAAGCAGAGGTTGGTATGTCATCAGTTGAAGTTTCTAGGATTTTTAAAAAAAAAAAATTTGTCAACCACGTGTAGGTCATGTCGGTCAAAGGTCGGTCATGCTGAAGATGGATTTCTTTTAATTGGTTATTTTCGACCCTTTGCAGCATTCAACTGTCATCAAAAGCCAAGATGGAATGGGCCTTACGTGCATACAAAAGGTGGAGGAGACTGAGGATGATTATCCATCATGCTAGGCAGACAGCAACATTTACTCGTAACAACAGACCGATCAAACCAATACAGGAGGTGGTGGGTGACACTGAAGTTTTAACAGCTGACGTTTGTGACTTTATTTGTGAAATTAGGAAGGAAAACGAGCAGCAGTACCCTGGAGAAAGTTTATATGACCTTCTCTCTGGTCTGTCTACTTATTTGCAACGTGAACATGGATTTAGCAGCAAGTTAATGTCACGAGCATTTCTTGATGTTCGCAACACTCTTGACAATTTAATGAAGGAAAGGGCATCTGAGGGTATCCAGGAAGACCGGAGAGAGAGCCAATATTAGAGGAACATGAAAGTAAACTTTGGGAGTTAGGTATACTGGGAGAGGACAACCCGGATAAGTTACGTAAAACGGTGTTTTTTTTAATTGGAGTAAGATTTGGTTTGCGTGGTATGAAGGAACAGTATGATCTGAGAAGGTACCCTGATTCCCAAATTAACATCATTCAGGTGGATGGCAAGGACGCACTTGTGTACAGAGAATTTCAAAGCAAGACACATCAGGGTGG
>JBCAUG010649452.1:0-13911 GCA_038406175.1 Haplosyllis leylae | reverse complement strand
TGGAGTGAGTGTAGTAACATTCGGATTCATTCAATAAATATTTCTCAGTCTGTGCTTCGGCCGCATTCCGTACTGGACGTAGATGGGAATTGCGCTCTTTGATTGAAATAAAAGTACTGGATATCTTGGATTTTTACTTTTGAAACAAACATCCCAGGAAGATAAAAACATCAAATGACTTTTATAATAACTGCTACTTAACACAAATATAGTATTGACAATTCTTGGAAACTTTCATGAAAAGGGAATTATTTTAATTAAGATGACATTGTAGTAAGGACGGCTATTTGTCAAGTATCAAAGTGGATGAGCGCATTGTGGATTGTTTCAATTAACGAAATTGAGAGACGAACGTGTGAACTATGCAGTCAAAATTGAGGTTAATATGCTGAGTAGATGTAGTATTATATTGTAGTAATTCACGCGTCGCAATTTTACATGCTGACACAAAGTAAATAATGAAGAAGCTTTCCTCGTTAATTTGTGATCATTATAGATAGATATACTGTACTGCTATATATGCACGAGCATGTTCTGCACATGTAACACTAATAACCATAATGGATTGTTCACTTTTGTCATTTGCTACGATCGAAGAACGCTCCGAGTCACGATATTTCATTAGTTAAATATGGATGTTTTAATTAGAGGTTTGGTCTCCTCATTGTGCATATCTAACCTTGGTTATTAGTCGATAGCGGAATGTTGAGATTGCTTCGTTAAGAATTTTGCATTCGTCTACTCATAGTTTTGTTCAGTTTTGATTTCTATTTTGATAAATTTTATCTATTTCTTGTTTCTTCAATTTGAAATATATTTTAATAGTACAAATTATGCAATAGTTTATTGCATTCAGACATCGCGGAACGTTTTATTTGGAAGGATGCTTTCATTATTCACTTAAAATTTTCTTCTGGAATGTTTTTCCTTCCTTCATGGCATGATTCTACGAATTTCCTGAATTTTGGTCAGGGTTAAGTTCCAGGGCTCATTTTAAAATAAACTGAAAGCACGGCTTAACTTGTGTGAAATACTGAGACAATTTGAACTGGAGAAATTTGTGTTTGTGGATGCAAACTATATGCTAGATTAATTTACAAAAGTGTAAAAGGTATCCAAAGGCTACATAATGTATTAATATTTAAGTGTTTGATTGATTGCAATATGGACATGTAAGCTACTTCCCGCGGGTTCATTCGTATTGGTTTTGTAAAGGCAACATATTGTGGCAGCAGTAATTGCATTTTGACAAATGTGGTAGTTGCTTGATGAGCATCTTGGGATATTATTCTATTACTATTCATTGATATGTATGGGTGGTTTTTAGACTGCTGCAGAGTTACCATACATCCTGTAACTGCTTCTGTGGAAATAGTCTTCCTGAATTTGTAGCAGTTACAAATGAAAATATATAATCTTGAAACGTCTTTGGGCAGAAACAAAGACACGGGGAAAGCAATGGTGAAAAATTCAACAATTGTTTTTTTCTTTTGGCAATCACATTAGATGTAGCAAGGACTATCCGTAGTTGTTCTCTGGATTATAGTCGAACATAAGAACATCCTTATGGTTTTATTTACTCAACTGTCCTTCCTCTCATCTGGTCATTTCAGTTCGCATGCATTATGAGGTCATGGCTGTTTCCATTGAAACCTTGAGAAATATGAAGATGTCTGTGATATACCCAATGTAGATCGAACGATAGATTGAATTATGATGAAAAACTCTTACATTTCTTCAAGTGTAGTCCGTTTTTCCTTGACTGGGAAATCGTCATCGACTTAACCTCAAAAACTTTGCAAAAGAGTCGAATTTTATTATGTTTTCAAACAAGTGAAGTCGGTCATATCAAGACATCATGAGACAGTTATTTTTGCTTGAAAGTAAAGATTCTGCTCACAGTGCACAGTTCTATTCAGCTGCCATGTGTGCAGCTACGAAACTTGAGCTTCCATGGAGGATATGAGGTGATAGGCTTTATTGTATAAATCTCAGATCTATAACAGAGGACTAGAGAAGTGACCAAATATTGACACTGACTTGGATTTAGCACATTGCGGCACGATATCTCACACTTTTAAGAAAAAAGGTCATTTCAGTCCATGTGATATCCAGTCCAATATTGAAGTTGCTGGCGTAATGGCACCTATCCTTTTTAAAAAATCTTTTCATGTGTTCGAACAGGTCGAATTCAAATTTTGAATGTTAAAAATTCAACAGAAATTTGACTTGATTATGTCTGACCGAGAAAACAATATCTACTCAACATGTTATCATTATATTTGAGCACCACCATGCTCTCCAGCCTATCCATTAAAAACTTGGCTGTTGGAGGAGGTTGGTCTTCTTCACGGAAGTGTATCCGTCCGCAGTCTTGTTGCACTGAAACACTTCGTGTGAACATTATTATGGTTTTGAAACTTCTCATTTTGAGTAAAAACAGAGCTACCAAAAGAGCCACAACAACAAAATGTGTTGCCGTCCTTTTCCAGTTTCAATTCCTTGCAGACTGATAGGCAATGAACACAGATAATACTTGCTAGACATGGCGTGAATGTTAAAGCACCTCTTTGCTCAAACAAGAAAAGGAAATGACCCTTCCCTGGAGACCATTGTCTTGGCCTGTTAGGAACAACATATTGTGGTAGCAGTAATTGCATTTTGACAAATGTCACTCTTCTCACTTGGTTTAGTAGCATCTGGGGAAAAATTACCATTGTATCATCAAATGTCTGAGCAGTCAAGATGCTAAGAATTGAATGTTCTGGGAGTGGTCATTGTTCACGCCATTGCTATTTCTGTTTATCAAAGTCTTCAGTTCCGGCCAGATGTGCTTTGCAAGCCTGGATATGAGTGATTGCGATGATGTTTCGTTCATGTTGATTCAGAATTTACTTAGAATTTTCATGACTTTTAACAAACTAGGTTGCAGATGTGCTCATATTGAATAGACGGTAGTTTGAAGCGGCGGCGAAACTTTCTAATGTGATAAAATGTCCTTTAAGAAAAAGTTACAATGTACTTAACACAGGATATCTTTCATCCACATTGATGTATTTCTTCATATCTGCGTGCACAGTCTTAATGGAATTGAAGTGATGTGTTTTACATCAGAAGGCTCGGGGATTTCGTGAAGTGTCGTCCATTTATTCTATTTTCACAAACGTTTGTCATTACATCAGAATTATGAGCAAATAAATATCAGGGTCAATGGACAAGTGTATTTATTTTATTGTTATGATGGTATCTGGAGAACAATACCTGATATTGTTTCACTGTTCCAGATGCTCTTGATGTCGATCTAATTCCCTTTGTTAAGTTTGTCTTTGTCTACCCTCTTATGTAAACGCAGACAGCAGGTTCTTCCCAAAGAAATTTATCAAATGAAAACAATTTAGCGCGTCCCATTCTTTACGTTGAGTCTCTTGTAAATATTCATTTCTCCCAAAGACAAAAAGATGACAGAAACATAAATATTTCAGGACCACTTCGTCATAAAGTTACCAAAATGATTCGCAGGATTAACGTATGACAGCAATAATTTCTTATCACATGTGTCACTTGCACTTGATTTATACTGTACAGCAATTGCGACCCTGGGGAATGGTCACTGTCTTCGTCCTCTTAGATTCTGATCTGCCAGAGAAGGTTTTGCATGAATGTTGAACACACATGCATGCATGAATTCATGAACTGTCAGTTCGAATTATGGACATTCTACATGATGGACAGACAGTCCACGCAGAGTTCAGGACTCTTTGCTGACATTATTGAGTAACATACAAATATGGACGAATCTTGTTTGAATTTACCATGAACTCATAAACTGCCACATAACTAGTTCTGCTTTTGTGAAATTTTAATGAAAATGGAAAATAAGGAGAAGAATCTTAAGAGATGCAGCAGAACTAAATGCGCATTTAAATTTAATCCAAGATGAAAGTAAACTGTGGAAATGGAAAATAAATGTGACCAGTCAGGACTTATTGTTAGGTTTTCATTTAATATTAGAGTGACGAGCTGCCCGCGGGAGGGTGACAGGTGACTGAGGCTGGCTCAGAACCGGCTTTATTGGAAGACGATGCGGGATTTCTGTTCAACGATTGTTTAATCGTGTAGAGAACTGGTGAATCAAAGACTCATAATGACTATGGAATCATTGTCTGAAGGTGAAAATAACGATTTTATCGTTTGAAATTACCTACCACTTTTTAATAAAGGTATTTACTTCAAATCTCACAGACAATGACAAATATTAAACAATTGATGTTCTAATGGTTTCTCAGTTGCTGAATAAGCTTCACTTGCGTTCTGTGTTTTCGGTTACGAGAAGAATCGTGTCTCAGCAATTATCGCGACCACCTCAGTTCTTTGACAGGTACAGTGCATTTGTAAAAAAATATTTGAGCCAAAATCAGTCATAGTTTACGTTCACACAAAAACAGTCAGATACATTCATTCCATCCAGACGGATTTTTGCTTCTGAAAGTAGTTAGATGCATTGCCCTAAGCAGTAATACCAGAAGAAGGCCACCAAAACCAAAGAGCCAACTAAGTGGTTTGAATGATGCATTCGTTGCAGTAGGACAGAGATGTATTACATCTGCCCATTAAAGGTATCAAGAGGTCCACTTTGAATGTCTCTGTGATCTGCTTGGATGTTACACATCCATCTACATTCAAGCAATTTTGTAAAGAAGACATTGCTGTGTAGTAATTTGCCGAAGGTCAGTTTCACCCACTCAGATTATTGAAATCAAATCGAATGTGTTGACTGTATCGATAATATATGGTGGTTTATCTGATTGGGAGTTCTGCATTTCTACCAACAGTTTCCAGGTTTATTGCATTATTTCTATGGGTTCACTCAGGTTTTTGACATCTGTCCTAATGAAAACACAAATGGAGATTTATGAAATTCTGTAATGGCCACTTTGCATTTGTAGGAAGTATCATTTACAGGAAACATCAAAGCACCATGAATGAATCTAAGCAATACTCACAAAATCCATTTGCAGAAATTATTGTTGTGGATACCTCTTCAATGCCAAGGGCCGAAACAATGGTTCGAAGCCCCCAGCGCTTTACTAATGTCCCGGGATGCTGGACGGGAAGCCCTTCACATTGAAATTCACGAATTATAACAACTTCGTAAGGGTAATTATTCGCTTCAGCAGCAGGTGACCAGCATGATTAAAGGCGCAGGACATGGTTCTTATCTTTGTTGTTCATCTCGGTGACATTAACCAGACACTCGGTTGTTATTAGTTGTGTTACAAAGGCTTTGCAATCATGGTTGTATTGGGTAAATGTGTAATGTGACATGTAAGTATTATAATGCATGAACATTTGTGGACAACATCACATTACATTATCTTTCTGGCAGTTGCAGGTTCAGTACGGCCTGTCGCCCCCCTGTCGGGGGTCAACACGATATAAAGCTGGCATGCACTTTGCAGCGGCATTAACAAGTTGACGCTCTTTGCAGCAAGACTACTGACTCTGACTGTTAGGCAGAGTCAAGTATTCATCAAAATCAGGACTTAACTCTGACTGTAAGGCAGAGATAAGTCTAGAAGGATGGCTGAATCCATTCAAGAGGAATTTCAATCGATTTTGGCAAGCAATGCCAACCAAACAACAAAAGAGAAAGGAGATTCAGAATTTCTAACCAGAGAACAAGTGGTATGCTATTTTATTTTATTGTTGCAGACAATAGGACAACAGATTATCAAAATTATTCCAGTGCATTCATTTCGGGGCATTCGCATTTTAGTTATTTAAGATACCCTCCCCACATCTGTAAAATATCTACACAGGACTAGGATCCTTTTGTGAACCTTTATCCAATTTAATAAATAATTATTGTATGGGACCTTGCGCGTGAAATCTGATGGCTTTAATGATATTTGTCTGGTCCTCAATTTACAAGTAGCGACCTAGAAACAAAACCACCATTGCTCATTTCACCTCAAACTACTGTGTGTTAAGTTTACGGGATTTATACTCGATTGCCGATATGTCGGACCTGTTCTGGATGATACTAATTATTGTATCCAATGTGTTCCAATATTTGGTGGTAAGAATAGTGGTACTGATCAGACCACTGTCCATTAATCAGATCTAGATTCGGCATGCGACATTTTATTCATGATTAAATCTAAGCGTGACCAACAATGATTATTCTTATTACAATTTAAACTAACCTCATCATATCAATAAGAACCAGATCAATAGAGCATGCCAAGACTATCTAACGTATATTCTTGAAAAGACAATGAGGTAAAGATGCGCTATCACGTTACAATTTTAAATTCATTTCTAGAGTGGCAGACAACGTACAGTTGTTCATGTTTGTTTCATAAGTACTGGTTAGATAGGCCTCAGAATATGTAGGCTTATTACTGTAACTGTCTAACATCCATTCGCTGTGAGACATACTATCAATTGAAGTTATTTTATATAACAGCATGTTGCCTTATTTCAGTTCCATGAGACCAGGGTGTCTTGGAGTCACGTAACACCCATTACTTAATTATTCTCAACCATCACACTATTATATCTTTTGCCAACATAAATTATGCAATGCTTCTTCAAATTATTTTAGCGATTAGGACACTAAATTATTCCATCAACAATATTACATAATGCGGATTACCTTACATATTTATGACACCTTAACAGCTGTTTATTCAGTATTTTATTCACTTAATCACCCTATTTTAGATAATGTGCTTTCACAATTGCATAATCTCAACAGCTTAGCTATTTTAACACATGCTGCCCTTTCTTCATTTGTATATGATGAAAAGAACTAGATCAATAGATTATTTAACCCTCAAAAAATTCAAAACCAACTGATTGCATTTAAATTCGCACTGTACTGTGTGAATACACAATGGCGAATCATTTTATTTTGACCACAAATTCCTATTTAGATGGAGTTGAATATACTACTGTGAACCGTTTTATTTTTGACCACAATTTCATTGTATCAGTTCTTCCGATTTAGATGGAGTTGATTCGGCGCAACCATAACCAAGTGATTATACAAGAGGTACAGAACAACCGCAAAAGGAAACGTGATGATGACAAAGACAACAAAGACAGGCATGAAGATCCGGAACGTGGATATGTGAGTCCATCTCATTCAATTGATTCTGAAAATGAAAATGAATATATCGGTCAAGAGAAGGATGGGGAAATTTACTCAGATAGTGATTGTGATGCGATGGATGAAATTATAAAAGAAAGTAACACGGAGTCAAATGATACCATAAAAATCGATAAAATTGATCAGATTTTTCGTGACAATTATGTTGTGGAAACCCCAAAACTTTACCTTGAACCTGTTCCCGGTCTACTGGCTGAAAATATAACAAAATGGTGCAGAGTTCCTCCAAAGAGAGAAGAAGTCAAAGAGATGTTTAAGAAATGTCTATGCCCGGAAAACATTGATGGTCTGCAACCCATAAAAATCAATGAAATCTTGTACAAAATACTTCCAACAAGAGCAAAAATTTCGGACCAAAAACTGAAAGGTATTATGAACTTCATGTCCTGGGCTCTTGGTCCAGTAATAAAAGTCTTTGAATAGCTGTGCAGGGTTGAGGTCCAGACAGATAATAAAATCGATGCTAAACCTTTGAGAGAAAAATTGGGGAACTCGATTCAATTGAGTTGCTCAGCTTTGGCCATTCTGTCACAGAGACGAAAACATAATATCAGGCCATTTCTGAACAAGAAATTCCACTATCTCACTAAAGACAACAACCCTGTCACCAGCCTGTTGTTTGGGGACAATCTAGAACAAAGTATATCAGATTCTAGTAAAATTAGTGAGGTTGCTAGAAAGGTCGGTAGATTTCAGTCGCAGGACTACACCAGACCCAGAACCTTCAGGAGCAATTTCTCTTGAGGTAGAGGCTCCTATACAAGAAGATTTCCACGCCAAAATTGGAACAGGAGAGGTGCTGATCGTGCATGACGTGGCTTTTACAACCACAATTTTAATGCCTCCCACTCTCAAGGACGTCCTAGGGGAAACTACATCCGGGGTAGATTTCAGAAAAACAAAAGACAATAAAAATGGGTCCCACTGACTATCCACTCGGGGGAAGACTTTGTTACTATTATCCCTTTTGGAAAACCATTTGCAAAGACAAACAAATACTAGATCTCATTAAAGGGGTAAAACTCGAGTTTGAATCTCCTCCCTACCAAGAAAAATTTCCACGTCAAATCAAAATGTCCAAAATTGAAGAGAAATTCATGGATGAGAAGATTCAGGAACTTTTGGACAATGAAACTATTTGTGAAGTCCCTCATCCTCCAAAAGATGGTTTCGTATCCAATTCTTTCTTAGTGAAGAAAAGATCTGGGGAGAATAAGTTTTGCTTCATCTGTAACTTGTCAAAACTGAACCCCTTTCTGAAGAAAAGGAAATTCAAACAGCCAGGCATTAACTCAGCTCTCAACCTAGTGACTGAAAACTCGTATTTAGCATCTTTGGACATAGAAAGTTCTTTTAGTCACCTTAGCATATCTCCAGCATCCAGACGGTTTGTAGTTTTTCAGTGGAACTGCAGGACATTCATGTTTAAAGCGCTAGCTCAGGGTGCGTCTATTTCACCTTATTGCTTCATGATGGTTTGCTCTCCTCTCATGAAATATTTATGCAGAGGGTATTGCAATGTTTTCATATTTGTCAATGACCTGCTTTTAGTCAGACAGACAATAGATATGCTAAAAACCACCATCTCCATGACCATAGATGTTTTCACTAGAGCAGGGTTCCTCCTAAACTATAAAAAGTCACAATTAGAACCCCTCCAAAAAATGGAGTTTCTAGGCTTCATGATTGACACGGTGGAGTTTTCTGTGTCCCTGACAGAAGAGACGAGATCCAATATTTATGATATGCTGACAAAGGTACTTCAGGCCCCGCACAAACCCATTACTATTTGTCATTTGGCAACTATCATTGGAAAAATCATAGCTACATTTCCTTGTTCTGAAGAAGCACCACTCCATTATAGAATTCTGGACAGGTTCAAGGTCAAATGTCTGCGTATTCACAACAATAGATGGAATGCAAGAATTTCATTAACTGACAAATGCTTACAGGAAATCTCCTGGTGGCACCAAAATATTAAGACAGATGCTATGAAGAAATCGTTGCGTAGAGTCGAGGTGGACGCGCATGTGTATTCGGACAGTAGTCAACATAGTTATGGTGGTTATTTTGGAGATCGCACTGTTTCCTCACAATTTAGTGAAAAACAGCAATCTCTCAGTATTAATACTAAGGAGCTTCTTGCTATCTATTATACACTCTCTGCCTTCGCCAAAGACCTGCAAGGTTTGAATGTTCTGCATTTTCGTGATAACAAAACAGCTTGCTTTTGTCTGTCATCCAAAGGGTCATCAGACCCATTAAGAGATAAAATCACAGGTAAGATTTTTGCTCTAGCAAAACAACACAGCTTTACCTTGCAGGTTTCTTGGCTCTCAACCAAAGACAACTCCAGAGCTGATTTCTTGAGTAGAATTAAATCTTCCACGGGAGAGTTTACAGTACCAAAAGACATACTAATGTCAGCTATTCGAAAACTTGTCAATTGGACTCCAGAAATTGATCTCTTCGCAAATATGGAAAACCACAGGTTTCCCCTTTACTGTTCTTACAAAAAAGACCCATCAGCTCTGATTTGTAATGCCTTCCTACTAAACTGGTCTAAATATAAGTGCTATTGCTATCCTTGTTGCAGCATCATGGGAAGAGTACTAAAACAGGTCGAAGATCAAAGGGTAAAAGAGTGCCTAATTCTAACCAAACTTTATCCTTCAGCACCTCACTTTGCAAGGCTAATAAGCATGGCCAAGCAACCCCCTCTGCTTCTCCCACCCAACACCGCAAAGAAACTGTTCCTACCTTGGGACAAATCAAGAAAACATCCGTTGGCTCGTCACATGAGATTAGTTTTGGTGGATATATGTTCAACCTCCTTACTTACCACAAAATACCACCCAGGGCAGCCCATCATATTGCAGACAATGGATGGAGAGAGAGTTCAGCTGCCAGATATTCCACTAGCACAAAACACTGGCTCAAATTCTGCAAAAAGAAGAAAATTAACCAGTACAAGTTATTGTTAGAAGACGTTCTACATTTCTTGGAATATTGTAGGGATGAGCTTCATTTATCCATCCACGGTTTGATCGGGTTGAAACACTTCTCCTCAATCAGCAGGAGATTATCAGGACGTGCTTTCAATCCTCATAAAATGACAGTTCTTACAAAATATCTAGATGGTGTCCATAACATCGATCCTCCATGCAGAGTTACAGCACCTGTAAGCTGGGACGTACAAATCCTTCTGGACTATTTTGAGAAACTACCAGACAATGATATATTGACATCACAAGAGTTAGGAGGAAAATTAGCCATGATGATGTTGATTTGTAGTGGCTGCAGGCTATCAGAGGTTTTTCAACTGCGACTCTCCTGCATAGAAACACCTAGAGATGGGAAGACTGTCATTTTCCATTTATCCGAACCCACAAAGACATATTCGTGGAAGAGACTTCACCAATTAGGCCTTCAGAAGTTAACCTTCAATACAATACCTGCCTTCACCAAGATCTGCCCAGTCAGGACCTTACTCAGCTACCTGAAAAAGACAAAACCCACTAGAAGAGGCGAAGACAAGCTGTTCATCCTGGAAAATGGAAAACCAGTGGCAAAATGGACAGTAACCAGATGGGCCAAAAATCACCTGAAATATGCTGGTCTTGACAACACTAGATTACATTCAACCAGGGGGAGTATGGCTTCAGCATGTCTTCTCTCTCAATTGAGTCTGGATGAAGTTTGTCAAAAAATAGGATGGCTGTCTGTATCTACTGTTATCAGAAATTATATGAAACCGATCGATCCTGCTCTAACTCCTGCTAATCCAGCTCCCTTGACAAATAACGAAGAAGCTTTGGTGAAATACTGGCATCATCTTCCAGCAAGAGTAAATCAGTACCACATAACTCACTGCCATGCAGCAAAACACCAAGCCTTCAAGAACCACCAAAAGCTCTATACAAGAAGGCGCAGACATCGGTAAAAAGAGCTTCAAAACACCTCGCTTCCAAGACTAAATATTCACTTTGAATCCACAAGACATCTCCAAAGTCACTTCCACCAGCCTTTCCTAAGGGGACCGATGTTAACAAACCCATTCATGATGTGAACAGAAAGAGTCCAGACACAGACAATAACAGTGACCTAGCAGACATCAGTGACATCCTGCAAAGTTCTTTCTGGAAAGAAGATGAAAACAGGTACCAACAAATTATAGACAATATTGCAGAACCAACCCCACAGGCCTCAGCTGAAGACTCATTAATTACCACACTTAGAAACATCAAAAAGATCAATGATCCAGCAAAGGTTCTCAATGAAGGGTTCAAGCAAATTGAGGCCTCCGATCCATCAATAACTGATAGCATACTAGAAGACCTCGAGAAGGGCACCGTCGGCAAATCCAGGGTCAAAACATTCAAAAATCCTTACCCAGTGGCAGATTGACAACATCACAAGAAAATGCACCAGATTACTCCGAAGAAACCGAAGAAATCTATCCTCCCTATTACAAAAGGCTCCAACAGAAAACACTCCTCCTCTTCAGCAGTCAGATTGCATCCGAAAAATATTAAAGGTAACCCAAGTGCCCTCCACACTACTAAGGGTCCATGCACCAACCACTCTTCCTCTTCAGTGGACAGATTATATAAAAAACAGCTACAGAAAGAGAACCACATCGATAATGTAAGTCCTCTACTGGAGGAATATAAGGATAATCTACATATCAGTGTGGAAGACTTCAATGACATACAATTTACCCACTTCACACACAAATGTCACATTGAAGTACCTAAAGCTTGCGAGTTCTTCCAGTATGGATGCTGCCAAAGAGAACGCATCTCACCAATAAAGAAACACCACACAGACAATATCAGTGATGATCGACAATTCGTGACATCTACTCCTATACCAAGCTCATCTGGAGATAGACAGCTATTGTTCCCCACTCTACAGGACAAACCTACCAGAGTTCATGCTCCGATTGTCCAAATTCCGGGACCACCAAACGAAGAGATATTTGAGGACAACAATTCTTTCAACTATGTAACCATTACTCTTGATGACTCTGATTAACACAGCTCTACAGCTCTGCTACCCTTCGCTTATGTTTAAGCTCGGTGTTTTACATATGTAGTGATTGTACAGTTAGTATTTATTTGGACGTGGAGTTTAACTAGTATTAGTCAATTATATAGTGTAATATTATAGAAACCACGATATCTAGTAAACATGTATTCTTTGTACTTTCAGTGATTAATTAAAATCTTTAAAATACCGTGCATAATCGATACAAGTTTAAACAATATTAAATTTATGTGCATGTAAATTAATACCCACAAATCATTTAAAGCATGTTCACAATGTAATTTAAGTTACTAAAACAAAACCGATACACTGGTCACCTTCTAAACATACCTTCTATTTTACAGGTCTGTGGTGGGAAGCTGCTTCGAGCTACCACGGACAGGCAGACACGTTACAATTGAAGGTAGATGGGGCGCCACACCACCGGGATGACAGGAGTGTGCATTCGTGGGTCGCAGATGTTTGAAGGGACCGGCACCTGTGAAAATTATAGATAACAGAACGGTTAACATTTCAGTGTAAACAGACATGTTTCAGGTTCAAACCACAATTTGTTTAAATGTTTGAAGGGACCATCACCTGTGAAAATTGTAGATAACAGAACGGTTAAAATAGATTACTTGTTTGTGTGCTGTGTGTTATTACAGGAGCAGAAAGATCAACTGGATTTCAACATTAGTTTATGTGCTCAAATTTCAGTTTCTTTGTACAACTCATCAGGATTCGGGTCATCTGTGACTATTATAACGACTAATGATTTGCGTTCTCATGTCAAAATATTCTAGATCAATAAAAGACTGCAACCGGGATCAGCTAAAATCTTATGGTATTATGGTATTTGTTCGTATTATCTTAAAACCGATTATAACAGTAGACAGGTAAAATCTGAGTGTAAAACCGGACAATCTTTCATAACAATCTGCATTATTTAACAGCGTATAGAAGTCAATCTAAATGTTCCTATTTCTAATGAAGACAAGCCCAGATACTGTAGCCAAAGACTGTAACTTCTACATGCTTTGATCGCTCACTACAATTAAAGCCGTGAAAATACACCACGGTACAACGGTGATACAACAAGGTATTTATTCATTTTCATCCTTATCATAAACTATATAACTTCTGTAGAACTCAACGATTGACTATAAGCAATTACAACGTCTCAAACCCAGTCTATTTGATATAACCAAATAACATTGAGTATTTCAGTCCATCATCTCCAACTACCAACAAAACATGAACCTACTCTCACAGGACATGGTCAATATTTGCCTATATATTGATCAGAGGTATTTAAAAATCGATTTTCGCATTAGAATTCATCCTTTCACTTAAATCAACTTAATGTCGTTTATGAGAACCACAGTGTCAAAAGTAAGACCCAGTTATGACCATACACAAAGATCACTCACCTGTCAGTCGCAGGAGGCTTGGACAAAATATCGTGTTGACCCCCGACAGGGGGGCGACAAGCCGTATTGAACAGATTGCGATGGCGTTGCTAGTGGCGCATGAAGCGAAGCGCAATAAACCACGTACAACTGTAACGGGATGGAAATAGGGGTGTGTCTTTTTCATTTTAGCTCTGTTCTCTCCTTGCTCGAGTTAACATCATATTTAACTCGAGTTACCACCTCCAAATCAGATTCTAAGCCCATAACTCGAGTTAGAAAGCTTCCTAACTTGAA
>JBCAUG010649341.1:0-13911 GCA_038406175.1 Haplosyllis leylae | reverse complement strand
GACCAAAAAGGGTCCTGGGATATGTCATAAGGTGTCTTGTGTCCAAATTTGACAAAAAATTCCAATGGGAAGTGTCCTAAATTGCCGAAAAGAGGTTGCCGATCGTGATTGTATAAGGTGGTTTAAGTGTAAACTTAAACCACCTAAAAAGACAAGATTTAGAGGACCAAAGTAATACAATGCAAATTAATGGGATTTTCACATATTTCAACAAAACTCACAATTTTTACTTCAAAAGTTTTGTTAATTAACAATCATTAATTAAAATTAGAAAGAAATACTGTGAAATACCTATAATTTTGAAGATTTTCTCCTTGAAAAGTTGTTAATTTCACATGCTAGCTGATTGACTATTGACTGACTACAGGTAACCCTAGATCAGTTCAAGTGAAAAGACTGAAATGCTGGGGAGAGACAGGTTTCCAAGAATTTTGTTTACTTACAGACAAACCACACTGGAGCCTCAGGCCAAGGAATGACTGTTGCCAACACAGATTATGGTACAACAGGAGCTTTCCCATAGAAAATCAATGGGAAATATCCTGTTGCAGTGCCACATCAATTGGACCTGGTCACCCCTCTACCATGAGCTTTTTTTGGTTGAGCCCAAAAAGACACAGTGTGGACCATCGATACACCTTTTTGTTGCTTGCTTGATGTATGTAACATACTGCCCTAATGTTACATTTACCATCACAGTTTAAAGTGACTCATAAATCAATTTGATGTGGTCTGGATATTCCTTGCCATCTCCCTACCTTTTTGTCACAACCTGACCTGTAGAAACTCTGGTAGTTTGTGTTCTTTGAGGCATTTTTTACTTTGAAAATCAATTTCACCTACACTACAAGTGTGCACCAAGTATACCTATACTACATGTTAGGATACTCTTGACCTTCAAGTGAAATGCTGTGGAGCCTACTAAATCAAATGTATGTTATTGTTTATAGTTTCCTCACAACAGGTGATTCCTTCTGGACTCTACATACACATTTTTGAAGCACAACATCCACAATAGCCCAATCTGTTTATGATGTTTGATACTATGTGGGAAATGATGCATCCAATTTATATGAAGTCACCAACAGAAGATGACTGGAGGCAGATCAAGCACAGGTTTAATACAAGATGGAACTTTCTAAACTACATAGAATTATTAGATCAGAAACATATTATGATGAGAGTACCTCCAACTCCCATTGTCTGTTCTTCAACTACAAGAACAATTCTTCAATTGTTTTGATAACCTTAGTGGGTGTAGACCACCAATTTATTTACATAGATGTAGGTAACTATGAAGTCAGTTTTCCTTCTTGGCTCTTGGAAATGGTCTGAGGTATGAAGATCCATTCTGAAAGGAAATGCTTTGTCACCTACAAAGCAGTGAGGCAAACTTCCACCTTGTGGCCAACCTGGTAAACACTTTGTTCCTGGTATATTTAGATTTCTTTCCATGAATGTTATTAAAAAATCTCACTGTCACCACCCCACCCTGTGAGAGACCAATTTTATTTCCTGCCCCCTTCTTTCTACTAAAGTTGTGGAAAAATACTTCCAATACTAAAGTACAAATAGAGCTATGTGCTTGAGATATTTAAACCCAGATCGGTTCATACCAATAGAATTGGCAGTTAAGTTTGTATGAATTGGGAAATTTGGAATTGTGTTTTGATAATCCTCCTGGACTTTTCTGATAGATTGCACTTTTTTCATCTCAAAAAATGAGCTTACAATAACAAGAAGCTAAACTGAATTGTATTAAAATGTTACTTTTGTCCCTAATATTCAGTGGTGACTCACATTTTGTCTCCATCTGTAATGAATTTTTATCAAAAATATTTCAAGAAACAACTGTTTCTGTACCTACTTTGTTATTTATATTTTATTATTTTCTGATCAAATTTTCTCTGACTCAACCAAAATTCCCTGGCTTTCTGCTGAAATTTTTTAATTCCCTGACTTTTTCCCAACTGGAAAAAACTCCAGGTATTCCAGTTTTAGTAGGAACCCTGAATGGCAGTGTCAATGCTGAAAAATGAGTCCAGAACCCATTCAATCTTTTGCCACTAGCATTGATGCAGCTGCTGAACGTGTAAGTGCATGTAAGCGAGAATAAACACAAATAAAATTTCCTATGATTTTTATTACATAATTTTCCCGACATTTGTGCCGTAATGAAATATTTTAGACTTTCCAATTTAGACCTCCCAAAGATTTATTTAGTCTGTACGATGTAAACCCCTAAATTTTTTTCGCTGAAAACAGTTTACGACATTCCGAATTGAATATTAAAATGTTTACGGAATGAGCTGGTAAAGAGTTCAACCAGAAACAGACGAGTCCCTAGCACTCGATAATTAGACGCATTTTAATGCATTTACAAGACAGGCTTTTGTTGGTGTAAGTATCACAACTGATCAATGTTTATTTTTTAGGGTATCAACAGGTACATTAACATTAAATGCTCACTATTATGCGAGAAACTCGGTCTTTATCGGTTTATATATTCAGAAATTTCTTCAGAGGGATCAAATGGGAATCAGAACTGGTTTCTTGACAAGCCGGCAGTAAAATTTGGCACCTTTCTAAGATAATACATCTAACATGGTCCACGCTGAAATTTTCTAAATACTCCTTTGTTTTCTATTGACCAGTGGTAACTTTATATCAGTATTTAAAAATATATGCTGAAAGGGTATCAGTTTAAAATCATGAACGATTTCCTTATTGTTCAGATACATACACAAAAAGACACGCTCAAAAAGTTATGTACAGATTAAAATATCCCTTTCATGCTTGGAGTAGTTTCTGAATGGTCCCAAAGGATATGTTGCAAACAACACGCACACATAGATGCAAATGTGTTATTCCAGGAATGCAAGATTTTAAATTTCCTGAAAATAGTATATCAACATGTACCAGATAGTATTTTGTCAAGTTGTAGTTGTATGAAGAGATTTTGGAACTTCCACTAAAATGCCCAGATAGTATTTTGTCAAGTTGTAGTTGTATGAAGAGTATACACGGGAATATTTACATACGTAAAAATTTATCCTTTGAATAGTTACTGTATTTATTATACGTACAAGAATGAAGGATCCTGAAGAACTCATGCTCACTGTCATTATCACACTAATATAACAAGTACAAACTAGTATCTCCAACAAACAAGGCATGGAAGAGCTGTAATATAATTTGATAAATTACCAGCTTTGCCAAAATACACCAATTTAAGGTTCAAATAATTAATGTTTTTATCATCGTTACTTTCTTGATTGTCCAGGTTATAACTGCATTCCTGCATGGTCAAGAACAGATTGAAACCTCTAAACTTGAAGTTTTCTGTCATACACAATGATAATGAGCTAAATATGCATCGAGTTATTTCACAATATGATGTATTAGTAACTTACTTGGCACAATATAGACATCACTATTTCTAATTACCCACATATTTAGCCAAACCTGAAATATTTTCTGTAGTTTTTCTGTAGTTTTTGAGTTTGAAACATTTTATTTGTTATATTTTCTAGAAGACAACAATACTGAGTGTAGCTAATTAAAATGCAATATATGTACAGAATAATTACCCAATGAGTTACTATTTCAGTAAACAAAAAATACACCTGCACCATACATTACAAGAAATTGCATTGATTGTTGCAAAAATCAGACTAAAATGTTATTGCAAATATAATAATTACATTATTGTTATACTTTGAAACTTTCCAAGTCTTATAACTACAGCAAACCCTTCTATGAACGATTACACTTGAGTAAGCTTTCGAAGTGACCTCAAATAACTCATTGCCTGACCAGCCATTCAGAAGAACATGGAGGACGGTTACAGACCAATGATTTATGGTTGGTTGGGTTTTTGAGTTTGAAACATAAATTTGCAACATAAGATCACTGTGGTTTCAAACATTTAACAGATGACCATCGATCACACTCCACAGATGGCCTTATTAAACATGAAATCTTTGCATGATAATAACATTGAAAATGAAAGGTGACCGTTCAAACAAAGGTTCACTGCATTTTTATGAAGCCTTTTTAAAAGTGAAATATACTTCAGGAAATTCTAAACTAAGAAAGGTAGTTCAAACTTGTAAGAGTCTGAACATTAGAGATCTTGTTACTAAGTTTTGCATTGCTCCTTACTAGTCAGCTAAAAATAACAGTTAATACTGAAGGAAACCTGGCATAAAGTCTTCTTTGGCAAGTTCATGTTTCAACTGTTTACTGTAAAATCACTTTCATTTGGTTATAGATTCGCAACAGGGTAATATTTTTGGCTAAACAAAAGGCTATTATCACAGGGAGTTGATATCAAAAGGAAGAATAAAGCCAATAATAATTTGTGTTGAAACAGGTGCACATACAATATCTTTCAACAAACTACTTTTCATAACAGTCGTTCTTGTTACACTTCCAAAACTTTCAATACACCGGCACAATGACTTATCATGAATCGTATGGACAATGTCTTATACAAAGGTACTAAATGCCTGGTAGAATCTCTTGGGATATTATGTTAAAATTGATACATGCAGTCTGTTAACTGTTAATTTGGTTCGTGTAACTTAGATGAACTGAATGTCCGGCAGTAAGTTCACAACACCAGTAAAATATGAAAATTACATTGTAACGGAATTATAATGGTGTCAGAATTTGGGTGAAAATTGATTTAATAAATATTAAAATGGTACTCAATTTTCATTAATCTAAATTCAAAGTAGAAAGTATCTAATTTCCCTAAAGAAGGCCAAGACTAATTTTCACAACAAAAATATAATTTTGCAACAAAAATATTGACAAAAAATGACGACTATTGTTCTGATGAAAAACTGACTATTGTTAATGAAGTAGACTTGGCTGTTTACGAGTAAAACCCATTAATTAATTTTCCTACTAAGTATATATTCCCATTTCTAATGCGCTATACCGTTAACTCCATTCGCTTGCATGTGATTGGAAGTATTAGTGTTCATTCTATCACTGGCTTGTTCCATTTTTTCAGCAGTTTCCGTTTGCTTTGGAATACATTTGTCGTGACCTAAGAACAACATCCTCATGTCGGCCAATGCCTTGCATATCTGGTTGACGAAACCTTGTGAATCGGTGAATTCACAAGATTTCTTGGATGAAACATGGAAGAAGATTCGAGCATCACCTGCCATCATGTAGGATACACCGTAGCCTTTGTCCGACACAGGTCCAAATCCACCACCTGGGCACAACTGTTGAGAGAATTTTTTGGATATAATATGTATTAAATACTAAACCCTCGTGGCTGTTTCTCAAAATATTCACATCAAGTGTTGCAAAAAGCAATCGAATCGCATGACAAATAACTGCACTTACAAGGTCTTTGAATCTGTAGTCATGACAATCAGGTGATTCTGCTATCTGTTGTTGAGGCTGTTGACTTGTTGACAAAGTCCACGGCATCATCAAAGCACTCGACAAAAATTCGCTCTCCTGAAATAATAATAGCAAGAAAGATACAAATATTTGCTATTGGATGTTGTTTTAGGTGTTAAACTGATGTTAAACATACACTGAAGAAAATGATAATCGTAAGCGTTTTAAAACCGTTACGTTATCGTTACGTGTACTCATTCATTTACTTGACATGTAATTTGTAGTATTGTATGAATTTTCATATTTGTGAAGTTGAGATTGGTACTTTAAAGGTTAAATGGAATTATCTTTGTTCACCTGTTGTAACACCTGCGTCAAACTGCAATCTTACATTATCTAACATTTTGTAAGTGCGAAAGGTGAAAGTACTTACATATCCCAGACCCTTGGACACAACATACAGGCCAAACATATGCCGATCAATCCCCTTTCCATTCATGGCATCTTTGTACATAACAGCATGTTCACTACAAGTTTTCCTCAGCAATGAGATTCTTTCTTCATCTGTACTGTTTTCATCCACCATAGCTCTGTGCAGATAAACGAAGACAGTGAATGCATGAAACATAACAATTTTCTTTGAAACACTTTGTTGAATTTTTTTATTCTTTTTGTACCAAGCGTGCCTGCAATGACAAGTACAATCCCGACCTGTCTTACCTAACGAAAGCAGCAGTGTTGTTTGTGAGTGAACGGACAGTTTCTGTTCTTCCGTGCAGATATAGTCGCGTCATGGAGGCCTCGTACGTCAGTGCATGTTTTTTTGATTCCCTGTAATAAGCCAGATGTAGAGCTTGTTGGAAGAAGGCATCTGGGCTCACCTGAAAGAAGGTACACAAATATTTTATGATTTCCATCCATTCTTTTGTAAAATAAAGATGTTATGACGCAGCAAAAGAAGTCCTTTGCTGAATGCAGCAATTAATGCGAAAAAACGGTTATGAACGTTTGTGAACTGGATGCAAAGACGGTCATTTTGCAATCAAAATATAAATCTAATTATTTACTTTGCATGTTTTGATGAAGCCCTTTCCGTACATGTTGTGATCGTAAACAACAAGATCCAGATCATCATTGTTCTGCAAATGTCAAGAAAACACACATCATAAAATTACAATAAACTCCCAATATACCAACTTCTTTCCAGATTATGGCATGTGTGGGCTTTTTACAAAAATCTTTTACCGCCCGCGTACGTAATACGACGGGAGGTTATGTTTTCACAGGTGTTTGTCCACGGGGAGGAGGGTATCCCCTAGTTCTGTCCGAGGTGGGGGGTACCCCCTTGTCTACGTGCGGGCTGGGGGATAGACCAGGAACACTCCCCAGACACAAGGGGTTACCCCCCCCCGACAGGACCAGGGAAAGGACAGGGGGTATCCCCACCTCCCGGCGGACAGGCTACGCCGCGGGTCTCTTGCGGTCACGCAGGACTTTCTTGTTAGATAATTTTATTTCTTAACTTTCTGATATCATTGCTGTACCTTAACATTGAATTCGACTGCCTTGTAAATTTCATTTTCCAATTGTTCCGGAATCTCCCAGACCAGTCTCTCTGGTTGGTTGAGTGTTGCTTGTTGAAAATTGTTCATTGGTTTCACCCATCCTTCATCATCATACAACCGCACGTCCTTCGTGAATTCGCATTGGAACTCGGATAGCGTTCTGAAGTAAAATTACAAAATGAAATACTCATAAAATATGTGTTCCAAGGCTCAGAATATCCACAAAATATGTTAGTAGGAGTGTACTTTCTTTTGAATTCTTATATCTTGCAACACATCTGTACAACATTTATTCTCTGACAGTCATCCAGCTAGACGATTTGCAGACATATGTTCAATTATTATGTGAGGTTTACGTGCAGTGCTAGTTAAAGGTTGCATTCAGGTATGCTTAACAATCTGCGGTCAAGAATGGCAACCTGCAGGACTGTCTCCAGCGACGAATTTGAGATCTTTGTGGTAAAGAACACCATTCTTGGTTCTTCTATGAATAATCTCCAAAGAAACCCTTTTAGAATCAAAACTGGCAAAACATGCACATCTGATACAGGAAAAATTGGAAACATACCATAACCACAATTTAACAAATATTGATAATTTTTGCTTCCTGTTCCTCTTTTCCCCTTCAGAAACTTTTCTAGACCTTCTGCTTAAATATATGACAAATGTTACATAAAAATCTGAGGAAAGTACATGGAAATTTGTGTGCGTCTAATTCAACATACATACATAATATTACATAGATCCAATTGGGCTGTACGTTTCTAACAGAGAAATGTACATGGAATCAAATGAATCCATACAGTGACGCTTGATGACTACACGTTTCTTTTTAATTTCCAACTGTCAAAAAGGCGAGCCATGCAAAAACCGTTTGCCAACCTGTGCCCCATAACGTTACAATTAAATTTCCAACTGGGAATGCTCTGTAAAAAGTGAGGCGAATAACTTGTTGAAAACTTCGTTATGGCTTTACTTTTCGCAATTTGTCATCACTTAAACATAATACGAAGATCCCCATCAAATTCAAGTCAACATTTACAAATATATACATTAAATTATTTACCCATCAACGTAATCCGGAAACCTTTAAAAGAAGGTAATTCAAACAGTTTCACAATTATTATTTCAAAGACCAAACTGATCCTTTTTAAAACTAATTCTGGAATAATTTGCATATTATTCAATCCAGTTAATATTTATTGTCGCTTTACATTTTATTACCGCCCGCATCCGAAGGATGGGGGGAAGGTAATAGTTTCAGTTTGTTTGTCATTGCTACTTTGTCAGTGGATAATCAAAAAGCATCCCCAGCTTTGAAAGTCGGGTCTCTGAATACATTCACATTTCAGTAAATGCTCTAAATAATGTGAAATTCACTATCGACTTTGGTCAACCTTCAACATTGTACACAGTCTGTCGTGGTGCGCATGACAAGGCGTGTACGTCCCAGGGGGATTGTGAAAGAGAAAATGCCACACCACTAATGTTCATATTCGCCACCACTACCATAACAACAAGGGAACAATGATAATTGAAAACTATTCATTTTTTAGTATTTGTTGTTCAGTCTATGTTAACAGAGTATTTAGCTCAGCAAAGTACTTTTTGTTTAAGGTCATCAATGTGTATTGCACCACCATAGTTTTCTCGATGCGATCAATCAGTATTTCTTCTTTCCTTAAGTCTCAAAAACACAGCATTACGAACAGCGAGGTTGATAACGAGAAATGGTGTACATGTATTTAGATTTATGGATCTTTCGGGGTTTCTTCGGCATTGGAAAGAAAGGTTTCATTTGTACGAATTCCTTCTCAACTAACATGCATCAAAACCAACATTTTCCCCACGGAAGCATACAAAATCAACACTGCTCCTCCTGCGGTTATCTCATCATTTCAGAAGAAAATAATCGTTGAAGGCAAGGACCCTGGACAACATGGAAGAATGTTCCACATATGGAACATCTACATGTTTCACACGTTTCTAACAGTCGTAGATTTAATTGCAGTATATACAATGTTATTCAACATCAAACTACAACTATTTAGTTAAACTAGAACGATAATGAAATTAAAGACATTCGTCTTTGATTTTAGTATTATCACTTTCATCACCTGTAAGTCTGCACAGTGAGAAAACTACACCTAGTCCTTTTAATTTTCGGACTTGCAGCTTGTTGTGGAGAATCAAGTTAATTCCGTCTGTACAATTTCTTAAATACTATCACGCACTACATTCAGTGGGGGGATAAGATTCACAACTGTTAATAGTTAACCATTTTCCAACTAAACACTTATACTTACAGGTAACGTAATCTGAAAATTTATAAATGAACAAAATTAACCACACATTTACTTGCCTATGACTTCTTGACAGTCAAAATAAATCTAAATATTTTACGCCTAAAACTAAATAATTAGTATCATTTTTACAAAATAACATAAGGAGCTCTCTTGTACATTTACGTGCACAGAAAACAACTGAATTAGCGAACTATTACTATTGTAAAATAGTTTGTTAATTAAACTTTAAAAATAAAAAATGGCAAAAAAAAAGCATTAAGTTGAAAGAATATGGCGGTGTGCTAAGTTAATGTTATGGAAATTACTAAAATGTGGCTGCGAGGAAACGGTATGACCCAACTTATACTGTAGTTGATCCGTTCCAAAATCTTACGAACCTAAATAATACGTACACGGCAGATGACAATAGAATCTTTCTCTTCCAATGCAGGTGATGATTATCTAACATTACAAGTATGCTTTTGAGAGTTTAGCATTATATTGCGACTACAGATTTGTTACAAAACTTACTCTTCAGTTAGATTGTGTTCCTCCACATGACCAATAACAGGTGCGTCACCCCAAGAATGTTCGGCGTTTATTCCAAGTTTTCCGTCACTGAAGATCAGCATGTTGAAGCTCTTGTCATACCAAAACGCTTTGCCATCTCCATGTAACATGTATTTGCCTCTCTCAGACCAGGTTTTGTATGCTACGGTGTCCAGCACCAACTGAATATAATTCCAAAGTTAATTTATTTTGTGCATTTATTATCGCATGTAATATTTTTTGACTGCATAAGGCGATTAGTTCTTTTATAATCTAGTGGACAAAACATCAGATTCTTCTAACAAAACAAGTCAGTGAAATGCTAATGGTTGTCATATTGAACTCCTTTTGATGGAATTTGTCATCCGTAGCCTTTCAGAAAATATCGTTTTAAGTGTTTTGAGCTCACTGGTTTTCTTAAACCGACAATATTCTTCGTTAAGAACAGGGCAAATATCAGTACTAATGGCATAATTGCCTAAAATCTTACATGGAATAGAGCCTGCTCTAGTGTGTCCAATGAGTCCTTGTTTAAACCTGAGCTGAAGTATTTGTTGCGGATCTGCGCCCATTCCGTCCGCCCAAGACCTGTTAGCGAAGCCAGAGATTTCGCTCCCTCACTGTAATCTCCTAAACACCACCAAAACGTTCATTTTATTCAAAAGAAAATACAATACAAAACATGACCAGTCGAATGCAAAAACATTTTCGCGATGAAGAATTTTCATTCGTAAAAAGAAATCTACCGTTTCCTGATAAATGATATCTAAACTTGAAGATATCATCAAAAGATAACATTTAAAGTCATTCTAATAATCAATTGTGTAAAAATGTCATCTTGCATACAAAAGTACAAAGTGAAACATCTGCTATCTACCAGATCCCTCATCAAAACAAAAACTCCATAAAACATTATTTTAAAGCACCACTACAAACTTTCGGTGTAAATTATGACTGTACAGAATTCAATACCTTGGTGTTTATTAGCATCCTCAACAATCCATTTCAGTTGTTCTTGAAGGTTTTGCGGTAGTACTGGTTGCCCACGCTTATCATAGACGTCTAATTTGTAGTAAATACCTTTGTGCATTATAGCTACGTACTGAAAACAGAAGGAAATTAAACTGGTTACTATTAACACAATAAACAATTAACACAATCTGAGGACCACACAAGCGAGAAAGCACGCAATGTGATCCCTTCTGGCTTTGAAACCCAGGGCAGACGTCACCAGAAGTCCAAAACAGGAGTATCAGTGGTCCCACGAAAAGGACTTATGTCCTCCAAAAATTTAAAAAAAAAAAGTATCAACACAATATTGGACGGATTTGAAAATGTCTTCACAGAATGGTCATCAAAAAGCGTATTAATTACCGACCACGTATGTCGTACGGGGGAAAGAAATGTTTTCACTCGTGTGTGTGATTCTGTTCTAGGGGGGTGGGAGGAATGGGGGTATGAGGAGGGCCATGGGTCATCTGATCCCCACCCCCCCCGCGACCCACCCACTGCCCAGACAATGAGCTGCCTGACCTGCCCCCCCCCCCAACTCACCACGGGCCACCTGACCCCCTCCTCTCCCCAAAGGAATGATCAATAAGGAAACATGAGGAATATAGATGGGGCGTCGTGGTCGGTATACCTCGTAATCTTAATGAGAGGTCTTTCTTGTCAGTTACAAACAGTTACTTCATGAATTTACTTTACTTGCAGATATAGTGAGTCTTAATGGTGTATGTACGTAATGGTTCGCTTTAGGATATGTAAATTAAATGACACCAATCTACAGTTCACTATGGGATTCTGTTACGGATTCATTCAACAAATGGCGATGCGACTCATATAAATCTTGTATATTTTAACGTGTGGAAGTTCGTGTGTACCTTTGATTTGGCGTACGTTTCTAATTGGTCAAAATCTTCACCAGGAATTCTGCAAACAAAAAATCGACTTGAATTTTTTTCTTTAACATGTAAATATATGTAGCTCGATATAACAAATGTGTTCTTAGTATTGGTCGAGATTTAAACCTTGATAAAGATATCTTACGTAAGTTACTGGATTTCATCAGGGCATTCGGTACAATCCTAATTATTCTGTGTCCTTGAACGGTTTTAGCAACGGATGGTACTTTGGGATCTACTAATGGCTCGTTTACACTGCACGGAACCGGGACTGGGACAGGGACAGGGAATGGGACCAGCACAATAGGAGACAATGGTTCAGGTCCCATTCCAGGTCCTGGTGCAGTATGAACAGTTCTCCATAATATATACAAACCCATTTTTTCCGGTCCCTGTCCCGGTCCCGGTTCCATGCAGTGTGAACGTGCCGCACATTAGTCCTCATGCACTTTGTGGACATGTTTTTTTCTTAAAAAATCCCTCACTGGTCGGGGAGAAATAATGAAGACCACAACATTTTGTGTTAGGACATATGTTTGGAACATACCTGGTTGTTCCAAATACTCTTTCATATTGCCCCATACAGACAGGTATAGTATTACGAATAACTAGAGGAGGTAGTTCTTCGCGGTCTATTGCTCGTTTCACTTTCATCAGTTGCCATATCGAACTTGCCGCTCTGAAAAAATGTCAACATGCAATGATAAATCCTGATACAGATTCATTCTCATGTGAATCGATGTTCTCATAGTTGTCTTCAAAAAGGAGAATAAAAAAACAATATTTACTTGACTCTAATTGGCCAGCACAATTAAACTCCAACTTTTCCGCTTTTATATTTAAAATCTCACCTTGCAACTTGTTTATTGGTGGGTTGCCAGTAACCGTGGTCAAGTATATAATAGTTGCTATTAATAGCTATCGGGGTCCTCCCCATCAAATAAACGTACTTCTCCCTAGAAAGGCAACATTATTAAACATATAAAAAAACGCCACGTCACAACGTTGGGTCAAAACTTTTCAGGAAGGGGCGCTATAGGAAACGTAATTTTCCAACATGAAGCAAAATTGTTTTTTATATCCACCAGTTACATAAGAAATTTAGAAATGATAGGCGATATACCTCTGGAAAATAACAGTTGTAGTCGGATTGTCCTTGTGTGACAATGCTTTGGAAGTTCGTTACATAAATAAACAAGGATTGTTCCAGCAGTGTCATGGATAATTGCCAAGATTATTCCAAATTATGGAGAAGCCAAATGCCAAATGAGCTACTTATTGTCGTCATGCATTTCTGTGTTATATTTTTACGCCACTTTATTGTTAATGATCAATGAAACCTTTCCCATCGATTCGGAATGAAACATGTACATCACAAAAACAATGAAACTTATGGTAACATGTTGGTAAATAAATTGCAACAAGAATGCTCATCAGCATTGTGTCGCACCACATATTTTTGGCTTGAACTTGATATTATTTTTGCATGCATGAAGGTTCAGCAGTGAAAAGAATATAGTACATATGAGCATTTTACTGATTGTGTTTTGAAATTAATAGTGGTTGTGTTTTGAAATTAATAGAAAGCATATTTTTGTGTGCAATAACACAGTTTATTTATTTGTTCATGAGTTAAGAATATGAAGAGATGGAAAAAAATTTCAGTCTGAAGATACATTAAGCCAAATCTGGTGCTATCACAAATTCCTTTTTTTTGGGATGAAGAGATGAAAAGTGAGATGAAGAGATGATGAGTGAGATGAAGAGTGGGGTTGAGTTTAATTGAAGAGATGACAAGTGAGATGAAGAGATGAAAATTTTGTTTTGGCTTGACATATGCCAAATCTGGTGTTAATTCTGAGAAATGGTCAAAAAGTTTACTCTAAACTTCAAAACTAAACTCTTGACTCAAACTTGGGAAATTTTCAAAAATTTTGAAATGCTAAATCCAAATATGAAAGAATTTTTAATTTTAAACCATGTGTCTAACTATATGTCTATCTAGCATATTTCAGGAGTTATGGCCATTTTGTAGAAATATACTGAAAAGTCAGTGTTAAAATGGCCATAACTTCCTAGAAAATGTAGACATAAGATTTAAATTTGGCTAACAGATGCTTCAGTTGATTCTATGAAATGATGAGTTGAAAAGAGTGAGATGATGAGATGAAAATATTTTGGTCTGAACATATGTTAAGCCAAATCTGGTGTTATCTCAAATTCCTTTCAGTGGGGGGGGGG
>JBCAUG010649340.1:0-28533 GCA_038406175.1 Haplosyllis leylae | reverse complement strand
GTTTGACTTTTTGACATTTGACATCTTTTTGACACATTCAACTTAAACCACCTCAGCCCGTCACAGGGCTATTTTTTATTATTTCTGTTTTTGCACTCTAACGAATAACCTGGGAGATGGAAGTGCTTTCTGTTTGAGTCATTCAGCCATGTCTCATTTAGTAGACATATGTCAACTGATGCATTTTCTAGCGGATTTATCAGCTCTGATTTTTTGTTACAGATACTTCAAATATTCAAATGCATAACAATTAGATCATTAACCTTTGTATCCAAGCTTTTTTATATTATCAAAATATATACACAGGTCTACATCAAATAGTGCAGAAGTAAATGAAGAATGACCTAAATCATACTGATTTAAATGGTCAGTGCTATTATCTGTGCAAGTATGAACACACATTGTGATATGGTGATAAAATGTAAAGTATGATGAGAATGTAAGTAGTTACTTACTAGTTTGGTCAGGCAAAGATGATTACAATAATGGTAAATACTTTACAGGAATATCTCAATAAGAGGTAGCCATTGATTCAAGAAATCAGTCAAGATGTAGTCTAGTCATAGTTTTGTTGATGGTTATAACTATGCTTTAACAGATAGCAGTCGGCTTGTTATGGCCAGTAATGAGTTGCAGCACTAGGCGGTGACTTGTCCATCATGTGTTTGAGTGTTATGACTAATAGCCATGGATTCCTCTTTGTTATTACCAATAATGGATTTCACATACATCCTTACTGACACTAGCATCATGCCCAAGAGACTTTCTCCTTTTATGTTGTCCATGTCCAAGCATTTTGGGTCACTTAACGGTATGCCAGTACCCCAGACAGCATCATAGCTACATTCTAGTAGGTTCTTTTCATTTGTTACTAGTAGTAGTTTTAGCAGTGATGGGTTCTCTAAGAATTTGGCAACCAGTCTGGGTTCACATAGTTCCTTGATTTTGGTTTTCGACAAGCAGTTGTCATAATTGGGTATACCAAAAGTGATTCTCTTGCATTCTAATGCAGTGTCACAATGTAGTATTGAGGTTGCAGTATCACTATCTCCAAAGAGATTGGCTTTTTGGTACTGTATGTACTGTTCACTGGAATGATACAATATGTTGTCTAACACAAAATTCCTATGATGGAAGCTGGAGAACAGGCTTAATTCACTGAAGAAGCCCACCAATGAATCGTCTGTTCTACCGGATATGTGATATCCACTAAGTTCAGTTGGCAACTGGTGAAGGTTTTTGGTGGTATATGAGTGTCCTTTGATAATCAGTTGATCACCTTCCATCTTGCATTTAAACTTGTATTCTTCTAGTTCTCTAGCTCTTCTTAGTATTGGTCTGAGCTTATTCCTCTTCTGTTCTGTTTCCTTATGGTATTCTCAATCCACATAGACTCCTTTTGGTAATTTCTTTTTGTTGTCCATAAGAAAGTCAGCACTGTACTTGGATACAAATTCCACACTATTGGGTCTGTTCCTTCGTTTGGAATAATCACCAATTCTTTTTATATTGCGTATTCCTATTTTATGCACTGTATTGAGTTTCTCTTGGTCATTTTTACCATTAGCAACTTGAGACAGAGCTGAATAGGTCTTCTCTCTAGTAATCTCATGTTGCTCCTAGGGTTGGTCGGAGATGCCAAACAGAACAACATTCTTTTTGAGGAGTCTATTCTCGATGTCATTTATGCATGATTTCAATTTCTTGTTTTCTTTTTTCACAATGTCACAAGACTGTCTGAGTTTCACATTTTCCTGTTTAATATTGTCAATCAAGTTACTTTTCTCTTCTAGCAGTTTATGTGATTTTTCTAGGTTACTGATACTGGTTTTAAGTGGTTGTAGTTTCTCTTCCCAGTCTTGATTTAGGAGACATCTTAATTGTTGTAGTTCTGGTGTTAATTCTGGGGTTGTGTTTTCTGTCACTGTTGTTGATAACTCTGATTCATTCATGTTTGTCCTTTTGGCTGGATTATCCTTTTCTGGGAGTGTTGGTGGAGATCTCTTCTTTGTGTTGTATTCTGTTTGTTCTGTAGCTATTTTGGGTGATGATACCCCCTGTGTACTAATTAAAGTTGATGAACTTTGTGAACTTTTGGTGGATGCACTCGCAATGAACAATTTAATACATGGCTGGTTTAAGTCTGATTTCTTCTTATTTCCTTTCCTTTTTCGCTTCTGTTGTTTAGTTTCCTTGGTCATATCTGACATTTTCTAATAATGCCTTTTTGTTATTACTTTTAGCACATGTTTTAAACATTAGCATTGCTACCTTATTGAACTTACTTATTATCGTTCATACATTCTTTGAAACTGTCATTTCCTTTGAGATCCTTTATTAATCCTTTAGTGTATAGATTAATGTGTTACTCTAGTTTCTTATCTTTCATATTTCACCACTATGAATCACTGGTATTATCATTTGGTATTATTCCATTATATATCCATTAACTTAGAAACATGTCTGCCATTACATTCACGTCATAAAATTAGACTACATATAAATCTGCTACATATACCACTCCCTGTTCAAACCACTTCTTGATAAAAATTGGTTTGTTATTTACTCAAATACAGGAGTTATACCAGATAATTTGATTCCTAACTCCCCCGCATCCCAAGGCATATAATTCACCTTGGACCATGCTTTTCGTACTTCTTTCCAGAAAGAGTTTACAAACATTTCGTTAATATCTTTTTCGGTTAGATAACATTCCCATATTTTTTCTTTAAGCAGATTTTCTAGAAAATATTCAGATACATTTCTTAACTTTTCGTTTTCCATGATTTTAAATACCCATTGTATTTTAAGTGCCAAATCTTTGTGGTGCATGTTTGTTAAACCTGCTCCACCGTCGTTTTTACTTGCAGTTATTGTTGACATGGGTAATTTTGCTTTTTCATCATTCCAAATAAATTTTTGAAATATAATATTCTTTTTCTTATGGAACTCTTCCCCTAATAATGGTAAAACTGCCATTCTGTACACAAAAAGGGATGCCACCAATGAATTTATCACTGTGATTTTACCTAATATTGACACTCCCCTGATTCTCCAATTTTCTAGTATTTGTTCCGCTTTATCAATAATTGGTTCTATATTTTCTCTAATCATATTTTCGTTTGTGACTGTAATACCTAATACTTCAATAGATTCGTTGGACCATTTCACTTTTCTTGAGGAGTAAAATTTTGCATTAGTGTTCTGTAATGATCCTATTCTATAAATAGTCGTTTTTTCATAACTAATTTGTTGACCCATTGCCTTTTTGTATAAATCAAAGGTTTCCATAACCGCTTGCCAGGTTTTTTGTTTGAATTGTAGGAACAATGTTAAATCATCGGCAAATTGCGATAATAAATATTCGAGTTCCTTAATTTTTATGCCTTGGATATCTGGATGCGCCCTTAATTTATGAGCTAGCGTTTCGATCTGGAGGAGAAAATAGTAGGGAGCGGCTGGGCTATCTTGGAACAACCCTCTGGTGGGAAAAAATGGGTTTGATAGATACCCATTATTTAATGTTTGCAATTTGAGGTCGGCAAATAACGTTTTCGTGAATTGTATCATTTTTCCCCAAAATTAAAATATCTTATTGTATCAAAGGCTATCAAAGGCTTTTTTGAAATCCACAGATACCACAATTGCTGGGAGCTGTTTTAGGGTAGAGTAATCTATCACATCAAATAAAGTCCTTAAATTTTCTGAGATATCTTTGCCTTTTTGAAATCCCGTTTGGTCTGGATGGATCAGTGTATCCAATGTACTCTTTAATCTGTTTGCTATCATTTTTTATCAGATTCTGTAATCCAAATATAAAAGCGTTATCGGTTTCCAATTGGCCTGGATATCTCTTTGTCTATTCTTTTGTGGGATGAGGGAAATAATTCCTTCTGTTGCTGAACCATGCAATCTTCCATTTTTAACTGTTTCTTGGAGTGCCTCAAATAGTGGTTGTTTAATTTGTGCATGAAACATTTTATACCAATTTGCTGTCAATCCATCTTTACCAGGGATCCATCTTTATCATTTTTCATGGAGGGTATTGCCTGTGACATTTCTTCAATACTAAAGTCCTCACCCAGTTCTTTTTTCTGCAATTCTGCTAATTTAACTGGTGAGTTTTCAAATGTGAATTTGATACTATCATCTTTGGTGTACAATTTTCCATAGAATCTGGCTTGTTCATCTAGGATTTCTTGCGAATTACAAGTTATTTTTCCCTGATCAGTTCTGATTCGAGTCATGGTTTTGGTTTTGCTCTTGATTTTTCCAGATTTAGGAAGTATTTTGTGGCTGTTTCTGATTCTTGTACCCATCGTGTTTTTGCTCTGAGTATCACCCCTTCTGCTGATTTTACTTTCTTTTTTCAATTCTCTTTTATACTCATCGATTCTCCCGTTTATTTTATCAATCCATTTCAACACACTTGGGGAACTCAAATTTATCATATTTAACTTTTTTCCCCATGTTTTTAATTTCCTTGTCAAGGTGTCTACTTTCTCTCTTAATCTCATTGCTTCCATTTTGGAATAGAATTTAGAATATTCAATTACATCATTCTTAATAAATTCCCATTTTTTGCTCGGTTTAAAGTTTTTTCCACTGCATTTTTTATTATTTCATTTACCTGTTCTATGTAATATTTTTTAAGCAAATGCTTATTGTTTAACTTCCATACTCCTTTGCCACGTAATTGTGGATTTGTTTCTATAATTAATTTTACAAATGCATGGTCTGATATAGACTATATCTGGGTACTATCTCACAGTTTTGCATTATATCAACTGTACCGTCCGGAATTAGAAAGAAATCCAAACACAACATTGCTACAGGTTTCTTTCTGTGCCATCTATATTGGGTAGCTTTGGGTTGAATGCTCTCCAGATATCGGTCCAATTGGATTGTTCCAGGAATTCTCCTAAAAATTTAGACGCCCCCTGTTCTATCCTTTTCCCTTTTTTATCGATCTCCAGATCGATGATTTTATTGAAGTCTCCTCCCCATATGGCATGATCATATTCATACTCTATTATCTTTTTTGATAGGTCAATGAAGAATTGACTATCATCTTCATTTGGACCATAAAAACAGTCAAGCAGGAATTTTTGTGAATCAATTTCTGTGAGTACAAGTAGCCACCTTCCCTGTGTGCCTTTTTCCACTGTTATAATTTTGTAGTCCAAACCTCTTGCAAACATTATGGTCACCCCCCTGGCATTTGATTCTCCATGAGAAAAAATTATTCTACCTCCAAATTCGTTCCGCCCAAATTTTTGTCTATTTTTTTAACTATGTGTTTCCTGTACAAAGCATATGGACACCTGTTGACCTTGGACATAGTGAAAGAACTGTTGCCTTTTAATTTTATCCCTTAAACCTCTTATGTTACATGATAATACCTGGAAGTTGTTTTGTTTTGTTTACATTTCTGCTTCATCAACAGTGCACATTGTAACTGACAATTTTGTTTTAATACATTTACTATGATAGAGCATACTTTGTTTGTTTGTTGTCTCATAGCAGTCACATTTAATTGTATAGAAAATTTTAAATACAGAGTAATAATTAATACAAACAATTGATAGTACATGATTGCTAATTGGTAATTTGATTTCAGAAATTGTTAGCCCATTCACATATTTTGTATTTATTGTTCGGATTTACAAAGATTACTTCTTTTCTCCCTTGTTAAGTTTTCACATCTTAACTTCGGCTCACATGTTCTTGGTTCTTTTCTTTTAACGGCAGTTAGGTTTGTGATAGTTCCAATTTAATATCACAGTTCATGACCCACTATGCAGGAAAAAAACTTTTGGATTAATTTTACAGTTATAGTGTGGGCATTATTCTTGTTTCTTTTCACTGTTTCGAGCTGCTGATGGTCTGCCGAGGTCTCATCTTGGGAGAATACCTCCACGTCGTCTTGGTTTGCTGATAGCTCTGATGCCAATGATTGCACTGAGAGATTTCTGTGCAGTCTGTCCGTTTCTTTTCCTTGTTGATCTTTAACTTTAGGATCATGTTGAATGTTAAGTCTTTGGCAATTGAGAATCTCCTTTCCCCCAGGTGCTTTCCTCCGTAATAGCGCACTATAAACACACACACTTCCTTTTCCTCTCTTTCCTTTAGGGATGACAAGATGTTCCTGCCTTGCCCTTCTTCACCATCATCTGCATAGCCTTGGTCGTAGGGACCTGTCGGTTCACTGAATCAATATGCACAGGAGATGTGGGTTGCGTCTGCGAACTTGATTCTCATTTTCTTGTATCCTTGATCTACTTCGTTTGTGGTCTTGGCTTTCATTGCAAAACAGTAGAATTCCGATCCACCTTCAACATGGTCTTTGCCGTCTATTGTTCTTATAGCTTTAACAGTGGTTAGTTCATTTTCACTCAAGCATAAGACATGTTGCTGTTCAGGTGCGTTTACCTTTGGCCTCAATACTTGATTATTTGCATAGATTTTCCCTGGTTAATTTTCAGTTCAATTTTCTCTTCTTCACTTCTGTCCTTGTTTTCTCTCAGCAAATCTCTGTAGTATCTGGATACCTCTATCTGTTGTGGGTCTTCATCATCTTTCACCAAAAACAGTCTCTTCTTTGCATTTTTCTTTCCTTTTAAATTGGATGCACGAGAGAAAATTTTTCCTTTGTCATCAGCATGTTTAAGTTTCACTAGGACTACTCTGTTATTCCAGCTAGCTTTTCCTCATCTATACCAGTTTATTATCGGAATTTCTTCTTGGATGAGCATTTGCTCTTTGAACGACTCAATGAATATAGGGAAAAGTAGCCTACTTGGAAAGCCTGGTTTCGGGTCATTGCACAATCTTTTGTGAACATGTTATCTCAATGAGGACATCCTACTTCGACACTGACTTCGTTTAACAAAAGAAGTTGACTAAATTTCCCTAAATTCATTGCTTCGAGAAACTGCAATTGATTTTTTAATTGTTCTCTGGTTTCTTGTCTTGATTCCAAAATACTATGTATCAACACATTTTTCTTTTCATTGTTCAAATGCGGCGGTCTTGGCTTTCCTTCAAGTTCTTTAATTTTTTCTTCCTGTCTAATTACCACGTTTGTGAGTAGATCAATTTTGAACGTTTTTTGCGCAAAAAGTCCATCTACCTGTGTCTTCTATTCTCGTGTAATCTTTTTAGAATCATCGGAAACTTCCTTACCTCTTCTTAATTCATGAACTTCTTTTTGTAGGATGTTTATCGTATCTGTAAGGTTGTTGAAAGACTGCACCCAGCTGCTTGCTTGGGTGACAATCAGGGAGTTTCTCCAGTTCTTTCCATTCCGTATGTTGTGTTGTCATTTTCTTGGCGGAGGATGAAGACGACATCTTGCATTCACTTTTACTGTAAGATCTTGCCCGGGTCACTAATTCCTCCAATTTGTTTTCCTGTTCCAACTCTGACATGCTTTTATACACTCTTTCGGCTTCTAGATCCTTTGATCCAGCATTTTATCACTTTTAGCTGCTTTCTGATGTGTAAATCCTTAAGCATTCACAGTTTTCCTAAGAGCAAGCAATTTTCCGTGTGTTCTAAAATGGCTCCATCACATGACCTACCAACATTTTTAATGTTTATGAGAACATGTTGTAAGTATTTGAAACAGATCCAGAAACAGACGTCTTCCTGACACACACACAGAGTGAAAGAATTTCCACCAGAGCATATCGATGTTTTATTGTGAAGGTACATTCATTACAGCACACAAAGTACATAACACATTGCATTCTTGAGGCAAATAAAAAGCTCAGATTGAAACTCAGTTGAAACCCTGTAAGATGTACAAGAAACAGTTTTGGTATCAGAGTCAACTTTTTGCTCAACCTTTATGCACAACTTACTATTTACTGCGACGTCACAGATATAAAGGCAGTTCTTTCCGCAGGGTTGATGTCGTGGATTGTCTAGAATCCTGCCTACTTTTCTTGGTTGACCCAGGCTTACAAGGAGAATAATTCTTTTGACAATGTGCAACTCTTCACGTTGCGGTCAACTTTTCATTGAAGTCATTCTCATTCAGTTACAGCGTAACAATATATGCATTAAAAATCATGAAATAAATTTGTTCACAAAAGTGCATTTTCATTGTGGCACTATATGCCTTATATAGTGATTAAGTGGGCCCATTTTGAGTCATGTTGGGGATCGGATGGGGAGGCTAGAAGGCCCCAAATAGATCCATACAAATCTATTTACTCACAGAACTGTACGCTTCAAGGAAAGATGATTTTCAGAGATTTGTGATTATTTCACGATTGTTTGTAATTTCTCTTCTGAGGAAAAGTAAAATTTGGATCCATTAGATCACTGTATTGTTGTGGGTATCTATTGTCTAACTTTTTTCTGCTTCATCTAAGTCTTAGGTAGTACCAGCTTTTACTTCAAAAGAATGTCAAAAATAAATCTTGAGGCCTTTATGTTCAGTGATGTACATCAGACCATGTCTTCTCGGGGAAAAGGATTGTATTATTCAGCGGTGCGTGAAAATTCACCATCTTTCTACACGAATCTTGCTTGAAGTATATATGAAGTTGTGAAACTTCACGGACAAGGTAGCTCAATCATTGGTAAATCAATCGGACTGTATTTTACTGAAGTTTTTTGTCTATTTACGTAATCATGATTCTCTTCAACTTTCGTGAAGAAGATGTACAGATTTTATGTTGAGGATGTCGTGGAGGTCCAACCAACAATCTAAGCCAGTAAGTTCTCTCTTCCTGTTTATGTCCATGTAAGAATCCTCACAGCGGAGGACCGTATCAGGTGGCCATATTTTACGAGTTGATCATCACCGTGTAAAATATCTACCGGCAACTGAGGTTTCATTTCTATGATTGACTTGCGCGGCCGCTGGACAGTTGGGTTTTTTACAGTTCCGACTAATGAGTCCAAATTTATTATCAGAGCAGAAATAAATCTAGAAAATAATTGAAATAAATAATTTTAAATAAGACCATGGTTTAGGAACATTAATTGTCCACTAAAATGTCCCAGTGGAAATTAAGCATGTTAAGTGTACAAACATATTTAACAAAAAAGCCAACAGGCACGATTCGAGATATTCATATCTATTTCTGGTTAAAATTTAATTGTTGCAATTTCTCCTTTAAGATGTGTATCATTGATTAAAATATAAATAAAAATATGTAAAATTGATCAAATTTTAAAGTATTCATCTCTAAAATGTTCTGTGTTGCTCTCCTAATTTTATTTAGTCAAAAAACCAATACACACTTCACACCTGCTGAATTTTAACCTTTCAGTTTTTAAACCATATAAAATTCAGCAATGTGGTGTCAAGCATTTGTAAAGAAAACTGGAAATGCAGTGTAAATTTTACATATTTTAATTGTTATTTTATGTAAACATATGTCTAAATAAGGAAGATATGACAGAATTTTGAAATTGATATGAATATCTTCTTTCATGTGTCATACCTCTCTCCATGCTTTTAAAGTACTTTTGGCAGGTTTTTTTCTGTTGATTGTTCTGATTACTGCATGATAATTTTAGCTCCTTATTTGGCCTTACGTGTATTGTTTGCATTTACAATACACTTTAAAGAATGCAGTTTAAGCAATGCTGCAGCAATAACAGAAAATTTAATGCTTTAAACCTAAACTTTTTTTTGCACAAACTTTACCCAGAATATAGATCTACATAGTAAAAGGTACTACAAACAAATCATTACCAACCTTGGCATTAGGATAAGTCTATTTCTTACCTTAACCCTACAAACACAATTATACATGACAAAACAATAATTGTAATGCATGTTTGTATTAAAAATCTTCTTAAATTTAGGAAAAACTCGATTGAACCATGAAAACTTTTACTTTATTCGCCTCAAATTACCCTTTAATTCCATTGACATTTTTTAAATCAGTTAAATAACATGTGTTTATTTTATCTCTTCTAATTAAACTCAACACTCTATGCTCATTTAATTACCACAAGATAAAACATTAAAACTAGCTATTTAACTATGACTTAACAGATTTTCCTCATCTGTCCAGTGACAGAAACAATAAAACGTATGTGGCATGTCTGTGGCAATGAACGATTAACTTCCTTTTCATGGAGTGACACAAGACTTCGGCCCTGCGTGAAGTGTTCATACAGTATGTGTGTCAAAGGTTAAAAATAAACAACAACAGATCTTCCCGTCACACTCTACAAGATTTTAAATGGTATAATTTCAATGTTACACGAAAAGAAGAAGAGTTTCACTTCCTTTGCAATCTTCCTATCCATTTAAAGTGTACCACAATAGCAATGTATTTTGTCAAAGATTGGAGTTTTTCGGAAAATTCTGCAAAATCGTATGTTTGCCCTCTCAAAGGGTTGGCGACCCCTCATGGATTCGCCACTGTACCCATTGTAAAACTTCAATCAGAATCTTTGTGATCATCGCAACGAATTTTCTAATGTTCTAATGTTTTCTCTCTTCATGGTGTGTTATCAACAACAAACACTGCTCTTTCCTTTCAGTGGCCCTGGCCAAATGCAGTTTACTTGGAACAAGAACACGAAGAGAATCTCAATCTTCGCGGAAATTTAACTTCAAATAAATATGAAAATCTGGAAGGACAAATTTTGGATGGAACAGTTTACAAGTATAAGATTTTGTAGTTGATTTACATGTTCTGGCGAGTAATGAAACTTTATTTAGATTAAAAGTTTTCTTATTGGTTTTAAAAGCATACTTTATTTCTTATCAGAAATGCATTTCCAATACCCGGAAACCATTACATCTACAAGTCAAAGAAGTCGTTCAAAGACAAGTATGCTAAAAACAAGGCAAAGTTTGAAAAGAAAGCGAAGCTCCCCCCAATTACTGAGGCAATGTCTGAAGTTAGCAGTAAGGCTGGATCGACAAGGTTTCAGCTTCAGTTTTTAATTAAGTCATTTGGAATTATTGTAGTTGAGAAAATCAACGCGTACTTCATATCGTTGAAAATTCTTTTCTTGCCACAGGTCAACTCATTCGTGGATGATCCCCAGATACAATCCAGACATTTTATCAGACGTTATGGCGAGCGACGAGTCTGACTCTGAAGATGAAGATTACACCAGCGGCAGGTCTGAAAGAAAATATCGAAAATCTGGACGTCGATCACACAACCAAACATCCTCACTGCGCCACGTTGATGTGATACGCAACGTTCAAGCGACAGGATCAGGACCACGAGCACAACCAAACAATCATAATCTAGAGGTATTGCCCTTGGAAAAAAGCAGAAACTCCAATGAAACAAATCAAAATTATAACGGTCTTCACAGGTCTCCGATGAATGGAGATGCAGTGTTAGCAAATCAATTGATGATGAACAATGGGTCTATATACAAGGAAAAACATCTTCTGGGGATATCACAAACTTCAGTAGGAGAAGGAACGACCTTGACTAATCAGAACTGGAACGATAATACTTACGGAAGGCAAGATTCCACAGTGAACAACGACAATTCTAGAAGACAATCAGTTGAGAATGATCGAAGACTTAGGACCTCCAAGAACAATTGCCTGATAACATTCGTCATTATTGTTATTATTTTTTGCCTCCTGGGGGCGGCAGTTGCGGCCTATTTATTATGTAAGTATAGTTTCTGCTTGAAGAATTGCCAAAATTGCCCAGAATTGATTGTTTTTCAATTTATGGAAGAGTGGGTTTCGATGCAAAAACCACATTTAGTAGATTCATATTTTATTTAGACTATTTGAAAAGGATATATCATGAACCATTGTAATAGTTATTCACGCTCAATGTTCATTCGCATCTCCACCAAGAATGAATGAAATTGTAATTGTTTAACATTTCGGGAGAGAATAACCAAAAGTTTGTCTTCTTTTAGTGCGCGATGCTTTTGATGACGTTCAAGGTGAACCAAAACAAACTGTTCATGATACAAGTAAGTATATATAATTCTCATGATCTACAGATGCAGGCGAGCGATCACACTCACACACCAATTAAAAAATGATACGTGAAAGAATCGAGTTTTTCACAATAAGATCAAATTTACATGTTAAGCCTGAATTTGCATCCATGGGTTTTAAAACGGTTCGATAAAAAATAAGGCTGCCTCCAGTGGGAATTGAACCCACAACATTGATCATCACTGGTTTAGACGTCTATTGTTCATCCAACTGTGCCAACCAGACATATGTTACTTGGAAGATCTTTAACTGAAGTTTGTTTCATATACCATTTCACTTTTTGGTCTTGGATCATTTCTAGAATAATCAGAATATGACCTTATAAAGGTTTAAAGATTCAGACTGACAACCAAATGTCAACTTAGCACAGTTAGAAAGGCATCATAGTTGATCACAAGAAGTCCTGGGTTGCATTCCCACTGGAAACAATTTATTTTTCGCTGAATGCCTTTTGCTTCAGTTTGTCTGGTGTGAATTCAGGCTTAAAATGTAAAATTTGATCTTATCGTGGACAACTCGATAGGCAAAAGGCTGAACAAAATTATCTGAATTGAACATGGAATATCAGCAAATTGCAATCCACTGAATTCTGCACTATCTTTTCTGCACTATCCAGGCGGTTCCATTAAAACTGGCATCATCCTATAATTTGTTTTACCCTAATTGGTGAAAAGAAAAGATTTAAAGATAAATGACTTGTTTTGATATCAAAATAAATGGAGCTTTTATGCAATTCGATGTTTGTCGTGCAACGAGAGGCCACTGGAATTGACTTTAAAATAGTAGAAAGAATCGGCTTTTTGCCGGCTTAACCCCTTCAGGACTGAATATTTTTCTTTTTTTTCTACGTAGAAAATTGATATTTCGGGTATTGATAAATCAAGATTCAATTGAGTTTTTCACGATAGGTGTTTCTGTCAGATTATCTGACAGATCTTTGCACAGGGAAGAGCAAAAAAAAAATTTGAAAATTTGAAACCAGGACCTCCAGATCTTGAGACCAATGCTCTAGCCCTGAGCTAAGTCAACATTCAGTTGCTATCCTGAATCTTCACAGCCTTTAGAAAGTCATGCTCTATTGATTCTAGAAATGAACAAAGTCCAACATGTGAAGTGGTGCATGAAACAAAGCTCACTTCAGAAATTTCCTGCCCAACAGATTACTCCCTAGCTATGGGGTAGAGCATTGGCCTGAGGATCTAGAGGTCCTGGTTTCAAACCCCACTGGGGGCAATTTTTGACGAATTTATTTTTGCCCTTCCCTGCACAAAGATCTGTCAGATAATCTGACAGAAGTGCCTATCATGAAAAACTCAAATATATATGTCACATGGTTTCTTTAATTGTATGCAGGCCATCAACACAGATTAGACCTTCAGTACAACATGTAATGTTTACCTATTTCAACTTGCAATTGAAGTTAATGACATTACACATCTTTGATGGGAAAAAATTTGCAAAATTTTTAAACTTGACTTTTGACATGCTTATTTGAAATTTATTAGGTATTTCAATGTCTATTCCCAATGATAATTATGTCCCCAAGAGAAAACATACTATTAGACTTGAATAGAGTTCAGAGGTTATTCCATACTTCATATTATGTTTATTACCTATCCCTGCATGACAAGCAAAATTTAGGAGCAACCTAAAATAATACTATCAGTAGTGCTCCTTAATTAGGTCATATCAACCTGTCAAGTTTGGTTGGGTAACACAAGCGATTACAAGTCAACTCATACAATTTCATGCAATATGGGTAGTTACATCTGGTACATTATAGGTAATTGGCCATGAATCTGAGGATAATATAATGTTTACTTAGTGGATACAACAGTCCTGAAAGGGATAATACATGACCTGGTTTGCCCAGAATAGTTTAAAAACAGGTTTAAATAACTTATAATAACTCTTTTTGGCTCAAAATAGTCATTTCCATAAAGATCTGCTTTTTGGCCATCTCACTGGTACAAAGTGTACAGTGGGTTGTGCATGCAGAATTGCAGTATTTATAAATTTAATGCTTATTTTGATATCCCAGGGATTGCACAATTTCTGACTGCCCCCAGTCCCTGGTGATGGTTACTTTGGACCAATCAGCTTGTAGCATGTGTTGGAGTGTATTAACTAGATCTAATTAGAGATCAAAGGAATGATGCCATTGCTTGCCTGAGTATCAATTCAGACATATTCCTACAGCCCTCCACCTACACTCAGTTAAATAGGCTACAATTCACTTAGAAATGTGAAATAAAGCATAGTTACTGTGTTCCACTACCTTAGGGAGGACAGGAATGCCACTCCTGTCAGAGCTCTCTGGAGGGAATTATTGTTTATGGTGGAGTAATACTCTGGTGCTAAGACCTATTCAAGTCTGGCACAGTCATATGATGTCAGGAGATACTGGTTGGACACCAGATTATTCACTCCACTGTCATATAATGGAATTTGATTTGGCTGTAATCGTAATGATAGAATTAAGTATAATTGTGAGACTTGTTTATTGTACATTTTTTGCAGTTTTTTTTAAAAATTAGTTCTTCATAATAGTCATAACTGTCAGACTCATCCCTCTAGTAGGAGGGCTGCCACTGTATGCTGAGAAGTGGATAATAAAGTATTTAAGTATTAAGTCTGGTAAATTCATCTCACTCTGGACACCTTTGCAGAAGCTGTCACATCAATTGCTTGCTCTTTACCCTAACTACAGTAGAGTGCCCAAACTGAGAATTCCCATGAACAACTGCCGTCACCCCCGGGATACAAAGACTGTATACTCTGAGAGCCCTCCAGCGGAATTGTTATGAAAAGCAATATTGGTGACATCATGTTAACTTTTCTTTGACAGCCAAGTACAACATTCAAATCATTCTGAAGGCTGGTCATTTTTCGACGTCATTAGCTGATAATCAAAATAGTGAATTTACTGCTTTGGAGGATAAAGTGTGCATGTTTGTAAGTTTCTCCAATATTCCTATTTAGTTATGGGTTCCTGTAACCCTAGACTACGTTCAGGTTTTCTGAAGAACATATTAAATAATTTTAGTTTACGATTTTTGTAATACTGAGAAACTAATGTTAGATTATGTCATTTTCAGCTTTCTTCTGTCCCTTTGAGAGATCCTTTGAAGATTTACGAGTGCAATGTATCGTCTTTCAGGTGAGACGTTGCCTCGACCGATTTATTTTCTCTTTTTCATTTTTTCATATTCATTGGAAAGAAATTCAAAATTTTTACTATGGAAATTATTTTGATCCGGTTTCTTCACACTGAGTTTCTAGGGATATCAGAGATAGCTAAGCATTGGTGCGCTACTGTTGCTATGTCCAGGGTCGCTGTCCCTAGGAAAATCTGTGTGAAAGAAACCTTAAACCTTGATCAGGTTTTACCAGTTTATTCATGATTAACATGAACATAAATTTTTAACAATCTATAACCCTTTATTGCTATTTATTTTTTGTGTTGCAGAGACGGAAGCATACTTGTTGATCTGGATTTATACTTTCGTGATGACCATATCACTATCCTCAAAGCCAGAAATAACAGTTATTTAGATATAATTGCACTTATTCAAGAAAACATCAACACAGAAATTGAATCAGGTCGTACCGGAAGAACATTTGTTGAAAAGTATAATCCTTCAGTGATAACAAGCGAAACTGTAGCAACAACAACAGCAGCAACAATAACGACAGTAGTAACAACAACAACAACAATAACAGAAGCAATGGATGAAACTTCTCATGTTTTCCCTTCTATGACGGAGGTAAACGAAGAGACAACTAATATTATAACATCTTCCACGAGAAACACTGGGAGAACTACGTCATTCAGTGAGGCAGACTCAACAGTGATTAGTTCATTTCAAGCCATTTCGTCTTCAAGCCCCGACATCAATGTCTCGCCAACATTGACAGACATGGGGTCACAAAGAGTAGCTGGTTCCACATCCCTTAGCTAGTCAATGTAAAAACCTGTTGAGGACATGCCGAAACAAAAATGAATCCTGAACCAATGTTGGTTTCTCTCGGCTTGAAACATTTGCTTTCTTGTATTTAACCTGCTTGAAATCTACAGAACTTGAAATATGGCCACATATATCACTGACATGCATGGTTTTGATCGGACAAGTGTATCAGCACATGGCTCCAGCTAAAAATGTAGCCCTGTGACGGGCTGAGCTGGGTTAAGTAATGTGTCAAAATGTCATAAATATGTCGAAATGTGTCGATGTGTGCAATGTCAAAAGTCAAACAACTTGATGAAGAATGAGATTCACAAAAAATGACTTTTGGTGGAAAATATTTTAAAGAATATTTTGATGATTTTTTATGAACATGAATATATGACCCTCAGAATTGATCTCAATATGTCAGAACGTCATTACGTCAAGTTATTTGCTTTATGAACCTTATCCATAGTCAAGCTGTTTGACTTTTTGATACATGTCATATTCATGGTAATCTGATGAGTCATTTCGTACTCACTTTGTGGTGAATGTATTCGGTGAATTAGTGAATGTATTCAGTGAATATCTGAAATGAACACATCATACAAATAACCAATAACATTGATTTCCCATCATTGACCCTTCTTGCTACAAATGGACACTTTATCCACCAATCTCCCAATTTCAAAAAGTATTCAAAATAATTAAGAGAATGGTGACAATTTTCTAAAAAAAAAATATTAGTCCTGGATAATATTTTGTACACCTTTAAGCCAATTTAGAGCCAAAAATTCAAAATACAAATACCCTTAAATCAAGTTCCAGATTTCCAAAAATTGGTCAATCTGTCACATGTCCAAAAATCCAAAATAGCTCATGTGGAATATCCTGGGCTACACCTATGGGCTGATTCTTGATCAAATAAGTGAGTCCTGTTTATCTTTTAACCCATGGGAAATGTGTGATAAAATGAACTTGGAAATTCAACATCCTGTAGCACCCCTACTGCATTTTAAAACAAGGCCTACATACCTGTCCTTCGTAGATCAAATCAAAAAGGGGGTAATCATCAAGAAAAACTTTGATCTCTGAAGTGTTCTATTGTTTGAAAAGTACTCAAACTGGCCCTGAAGTCATTACAATTTGGCATTTCTCAAAAATGACCAAAATAGGTCCTGAGGTATATATGTCTTAATGTATCTTATGTCCAAATATGACAACAATAAATCTAAAAGGAAGTGTACCAAATAGCCAATGACAGATCCTTCAATGTTGAAATTATCATCAACGACTTAGCACTTACAGTGTAATGCCATTCTAAACGTAGGAAAAGTCATGTGGGTTGTTTGCTGTTGGACAATTAAAGATTTGTGCTTGCTACTCAAATTGTAATTTGGAAACCACACTCAAACAGAAATCATTTGTTAACGTTGAAATAAGGTGCTTAAAATACAGTCTATTGATTCAATTTCTATTGTTTGTTTTTCTTTGTTGCCAGCTATTTTAAAGAATCCTACATTGTAAACATAAGAATAAATATTTCGGAATATTTCATTCGGTGACAAGTGTCGGACTGGCAACCTTCACACTGTAAGGTCAAGAACGACCATGCTATATGAGGCCATAAGCCACCGCTAGCCCTCACTCTTAGCACAGACAATTAGCCAGATATCAGACATATTATTGTACGTCAAGAAGGAAGGTGGGTCGTAGATTGACAGTCTTTGACACTAAGAATCGGTCAGTCTCAGTGCATTCATGCTATCTCAAACACAGATCCACCTTGAAATCAGTTTTTGCCAATTCTCCAACCATCGGCGAATTTTTGCAGGGTTTAAACATGGATGTTTATTCGCTTTGACTGTTGAAATAGAATGCATGTTCATTGCAAAAATATGTGAATGAGTAACAATCAAAAATCATCCAAGGCAGTTAAAACACATTATCTTTATTAAACTATTTTGCATTGAATGTTGCATCTAAATATAACGCGAATACTGAAATTTATATGAACAGAATGCCCTTAAATTTTCATGGCAGTAGCTAAGATTTCCCAACAAGATTATATATTAGGTATTTTCAGGACTTTGTACATGTGAATACTGTCAGAATTTACAGATTGTTGATGTGCGAAATACTTTCAAAGTACTTTGGAGGCATTAACAAATTCTGTATACAGATTGCAGCAAAGGTCAAACATTCAAGATACAAAAAACATATTCGAATCTTACAAAGTATAAATCGTGATAATCAAACAAAAATCAAACAGAAAGTGTCAAGTTGTAGTTAGACAGCTGTTTCCGTGCTGTATCTGCAACAGGAAAACGTTTTTTTATATTAATTTCAATATTCAGGATGTAGACATTTTCTGTTAAGAAAACATATGAGTAAAACTGGAAGTCAAGTATATGTCTGGGAAAGCATAATAAAAAACTGGATTTATTACATGAGCAATTCATCTTTGGGACAGTTGAAAGAATTAGCACTGAGTGAATCTAGATCACTAAAGTCAGATATCCCCGGTCGAAAGTAAGATCCTTTAAGGTTTAATATCACCATAATAACTGAGCTGCATAACAAACAAGCACCTGGAAATAAATAAGATATTTATTAATGGAGAGAAGCGCAACAATAAAACAAACAAGAAAGTCCTCCTGCGTGATCGCAAGAGGCGTACCGCCCGCGCCGCAGCATTACTTGCTCTCCTTTCTGGATGAGGGGGTACCTCTTTCCTGTCCTGGGGTGGGTGGGTATTCTCTGCCCTGTCCAGGGGGTCCTAGGCCCTGAATGGGTAACCCCACTACCGGGAGAGAACCTGGGACCAGAGACCAGGGGGTACCCCTAGAGAAAGGACCTGTGACCAGAGACCAGGGACCAGAGCGAGTAGGGGGCACACCCTCCCTCGGTGAACTGACAAAGTAAAAACATTACCTACCCGTAACCTTTGGGTGCGGGCAGTAACAAATCGCGACTACGAAATGTTAGATTTGCAAGATATAAAAGAAGTAAAAGAAGTAAAAGTAGCGTATTACCCGCCAGGTAGAATATGATGTCGTAGTCATCATATTTATCTATCACCCATCCAGCTACCGGAGCTCCAATACCCAGGCCCAGGCCAATACTAAGAATAATAAAACCTTTCCCAATGGATAAATACAAATTTCCTGAAACAAGATGATCTCGTTAACCATGGGCATAACGACTTTCATTTCATCATAATTTGGACTTTCTACCTTATTACCTATAAGGTCACTTGCAGTCGAAGCAACAAATGTAGTCCAGTATCCACTGTGAAGACCAAACATTATAGCATACCCTATTTGACCAGCCTTGTTCTGAAATTATTACTCGAAGGTTCAATCAGCATTGAAATCATGTACTCAGAACCGCCAATTGGCGAATGAATAAATCAAAAACTAAATACAATATATTAACACTGGCATAATTTTCTAATGTTAACATCCTGGAAAAAACATTTAAAAAATAAATTGTTTTTATGAAAATTAAGCAAAACACTGTCTTATGCTTTGAAAAATAACTTTTTTCACACATAAGCAATGATAGCTTAAAAGCAATAAGATTCTGCCTTTGAAATGAATACAACTGATTTCTTGTTAACCACTACAGGCCATAAATAATAAAACATATATGACTTGGTGACAATTTCAATAATTTAGTGATATACATTCATATGCATCATACATACTCATTAACTTGACTGAACATTAAACATTGGAACTTTAACTTTGAAATAGTATTTCAGTAAGGCAGAGTCAGAACTTCTTTACAAGCCAACTAGGCAGAACTTCAAACTGAATCCGATTAGTTACTGGTACCAGGATGAGTTCGATTGATTCCTGTACAATCCGCCAATAAACCCATACATTTTTAGCTGAACAAGAAATATTAATTCGCTGTACAAATAATGTACAATTCACTGGTAAACCTCTACAATTAACACTTAAAATTTCATTTGATCTGAAATTGTACTGAAATAGCAGCCACATTGTTCCGGATTGGTGAAAAGTTCAATTTTAGTTTCAACAAAATATCTTTCTTGGATATTATTGGAAATGTCACTTTTCAAGGAGTTGAAGTCTTAAATTTTGAACTTTTCACGATTGGATATTAATTCATTTTATGGGAAGTAAGTTTGTAAATATCCACAGATAAAAACTGGAGGAAAAATGAGTAAGAGTAAGGGGGTGCCAGGGATGCATGCCCCCTTCAAGGTCCAATTTCTTTTATTTTTATGCACGCTTTGGGGAGAATTTGGCCAAATAATAAGTTGGTACCCCCACCTTGGGAGTTACCACCCCCATCTGGGAAATTTTGGATTTGTAACTGGACGCCAAGAAAAGATGTTTTTCAAAATAGAAACCCGAAACAAATGAAATTTACCTAATTGTACAGGATTCATGTTTCATTGTACCGGAGTCAGTCTAACTAGTACTTGTACTCGTTACTCGCACACATTCTACCAATACTTTCCCTCCACTTGGAAAAAGTGAAATGGACCTGGAATTTTAGCTACTGGAAGGGTTTCTCGGGTCCATTTTGCACTCATCACCAATGCCAAAAGCTAAAGACCTACGTAGAATATTTCTTGTAGTTTGCCTACTACATTCCTCAAGATGATCTGTCACTCGTAGCACATTGAACACGAAGATCATTCGTAAGGCTTACCTTGAAAAGCTCAGGAAAAAGCCCTGTAAGTATGACAGTGAGACAGACAGTACATAACGATGTACTGATGGCATCCAACTTGGCGGAATGACTTAACGACTGCAACAATTAAATGAAAACAAATCTTTAAAAAGAGATAGGCAATCTTATCTTTTAATATGGAGTAGAACAATGAGTAATGAACGTTGATTTCCCAGAAGCCTGATTTTTTCCAGTACCACTCTTAAATTTATGTTTCGAGTCTCTGACCTAGAGGTAACAATACTGTGAAATCGTTATCCTTACACAGTAACAATGGACACTGAACAAACGTTTTTACCTACTTGGAACATAGCTCTGGAAGTAAATGTTGCAATGCCCACTATGCATATGAGCATCACACCGTCGAATATCTCTAAACCCCTGGATACTGCAAAACTTGGTAAATGCACATAAACTATGGACACTCCCACACTCCAGATGAAATTGGAAAGGCATAGAAGTAAAAATGTGGAACTTTTTAGCAGTGACACTTCAAACACTCGAACCAGTTCTCTCCTGAAAGACAAATGAGGGTATAACAAGTAGGCCATGGGTTCTATAAGTTATTTACTGCCTTTGAGGTTGATCCTGGAAAAATTTCCAAGGGGTGGGAGTTGGCGATTCTTGAGTCAACCAAACTGTTGCTCACTAGGAAAAGTCAACCTCCACCCCAGGGGGAATTTTTCTAGGATAAACCAATTGAAAGTAGTACATAATGATATTATCACAAGTATTCATTTCCCAAAAAACTTTTTTGTCTCTAAGAAGTTGGGTTTTTGCCAACAAGTTAGCTTTTTTCCATCAGATTGGCTTTTGCTGGACCAACCTGCAATCCCTTAAGTTGCATAATTAAAAGTATGTTCAGGGAAAAAACACACTTCATGTTGACCAATTCAATTGAGAAGCTGGATAAGAACCCGATTTCGAATGATTACCCAATAACAACTAAATTTGTAATGGCGAAACCATTCATTCTATTTCAAATGACTTTTTGGACAGTTCCTCATGACAAAATCACCTTTCCTCTTCAAATCCAAGATGAAGACCAATACTACTTGTTATATGGCAAAGGCATTTGAAATTTGTGATTTCAAATCAGTCAATGCAAATTACTTTACTTTGGGGGACTTATTTCAATTGTAAAATAACTTGAAATCTCATGCTTTCGCAAGAAATTTCTAAATGATCAAACAGTGAGTACATAGTACATAAAAGAAAGAATAAGAGTCTTTTCACACTAAGCGAAAGCAACTGCTAAAGAGAAAGCAGAAGTGACATCACTCGGAATGACTAAATGTTTGCAGACACAGGAAAAGTAAAATTTCTTTCACTTGGAACTGAATGACTTTGCATCAAATTTCAAGCGAATTCACTCAGGGTAGTAATGTGCAGATGCTATTCACACCACATTTTCAGTAAGTTTTGCCTTTTTGAAATGTTGTATGCTTTTTGAGATTACCAATAAATATGCTGCCATTTTGAAACAGAGTAGGTCTGTGTAGATTTATACCATATGAAAGATGTGTTCTTGCTGTTATTTTGCTGCTGAATCTGAATTTAGTACAAAGACAGCACTGGGGGCATCCATACAATGGTAATGTGCACAAAAGCAAGTTTTTCTTTGATTATCTTGTTCTTAGAATGTATCCACAGAAATGTTTTAGAAGCCAGCAATATGAAAAAGTTAGAAAATCAGTTTAGTATTGCTGGACACTCTTCTTGTTAAGAGAAAATCTGTGTAGACAGAGTAGGGTTTGCACAACAGATTCTATTGAATTTTTATGTTTCATAGGTTCATAAATTTTCAAGAAAATTTGTTCCAGCCCAATCGGGTTGTTATCTTAATGTAGGTTGTGGAATTTTGTCCTTTTTTATTTTGAAGTAAAGTCAGTTTAGTGCTACTGGACAACATCACATGCATCTGTCTAGTACAACTTCATAATTTTTGCTCCTTACTTATTTATGCAAATCTATTTGTTACTATTTTGGAAATAAATCAAACTGTTACTTGTGACCTCCAATTTAGTTCTTATCCTATCAAAAAATTAACAATTGGGGAGTTCCAATTTCAGAATTTTTGGGACAATAAGAAAAAATACTTTCGCTATCATTAGGTCTGAACAGATTTTTAACCCGGTAAATTCACTTTGTAACCTCACTTTCTCTTTCACATTCGCTTTTGCTCGGTGTGAATACAGCTTAAAGCAATCCACGCGTATGAGATTTTGATATATATGTGTGACAGCTGAATTGATTTACCTGTGACAAATTTCCTTGTGAGGTCTGTACACAACTCCACAAATAGCTATTAGTCCTGAAATTCCTGACAAAGCATACATAAGCCCATGCCAGTTTTGTGAAATATCTAACTTATGAACTCCTAAGGGTATGAACAAAACCCCAACGCCTGAAACGGAAGCATAGAAGTTCCGCATGGAAAAGAAACGTCCAATTTTAAATCTTATGTTTGCCATGAAAGATCCCAACTGGTGAATTCAAATGGAAAATATCCGTGAACAATAATTTAGAGTGTCAAATCTATTGAAAGTTTAAACTGCAAAATATTTAGACAATTAGATCTGTAGCCGTTTTGTAAGATTTCAAGATGAGACGCGAGTTGTCATTTTATTTCAATAATAAAATATTCAAAGGTTACATTCATCTAGATGATTTTTCAAATATTCACAAAGCTATCCAACAAAAAATTTTACCTGTCCCCGACAACGCTACACCAGTAGCAATATCTCTAACGTCCGGATAAAAATAAAATATACTTTCCATCACCATTACCGCTGGCGTTAAAGCCAAACCAAATCCAATTCCTACAACGATATATTTTTGCCGGTGTAACATTTTCAAAAGCCTGCGTGGTAATTAGCCCCCCTCTTAGTATTTTTATGGGATTTTACCATTTTTACAGGATTTTGCTCAAATCCTGTAAAATCGAATAAAAATGGTAGAAACCCCATAAAAACTTGTAAATTTCTTGTAAAAATTGCCCAAATCCTGTTACATGAATACATGTATGTAGAGTAACCGAGATAAAATACTGCAATAGTTCAACTCCAGATAGCATTTGTGAACAACTTTTGTCTGCAACCATCCAGAAATTTAATGTAGCAACATAAAATACTAAGAACCGTGTTCAGCGGTCAACTTGTCAAATTATATACAAGGTCGGGTTATGCTCGTCCTCAAGTCCGCTGATGTTGCATGTTTCGCGGAAGCAACGACCAGCTCATTGAACCACGTAAGGACAAGTGATGTTACAAATTCAAAAATATGTCCATGTGGATTGGTCTAAAACTACCTTTTAGACACCAACCTGACATAATTCCTATGGTGAAATACAGATGAAAGAATTGTTCAGCAACAGTTGCCGCCGCAAATCCCGCTGCTGCAAGTACACCCCCAGCAATTATGCTGAACCTGTAGCCCAACTTGTACACTATCGCAGTTGATAATATACCTGTAAATTCAAGCGACATATCATAACATCACTCCAGCAAATGTATGCACGACGAAAGTTCGGCATTGCGGTTTATAACATTTATCATTTATTTCTCTTTCTTTTAAATATTAAACATTGGTGATGGTAAACAAGGCCATTTAGTATAAATATTATTCATACCTACTTTGCTGCAGAGTTGTTCAGTTATTGATATATAGCTTTCTTAAATTTAATTTATTAATACCTCTCCAATTTGAATCAACCAAGAACAAACCTGCAACCGCCATCATTGCTAATAATATTGAGCCAACGCACGACGTTAGAAAATTATTTCCTCCAAATTGCTGTCTTATCCTGAAGTAGTACACCCCAGCGCTGTATCCAACGCCACATGTAACGGCGTGAATGATCAGGGTGGCGGGTACCGTAGCCCATGTCCACCATCTTGGCTTAGATAAACTGTTCCAATCCCCTGAATATCTCTTGTCAGGGTGAATCTTTCTCATTGTCTTTCAAACCATTATTTCTGATGAATAAAATAAAACACACTTGTTTACTAATGAATCCAAACGATGGCAAGTCTGGTTTTTCAGCGTTTTACGATAACTTTTTTATTCAATTTTTAAAACCCCTTCGATACGATTTGAGTTTTTCTCTCTTTGGCATATTGAAAATAATTTTGATTTGAACTTTTCAACTTAAGAACCAAGTAAAGGAAAATAACAATGTCATGCTAACGATCAGTTGCATAGCGTTGATCTATCATGTATGTAAAGCAAATCAGGCAACTAGGTTTTGCTCAATTACCAAGTGATGCAATTGTTAACTTGCTTCAGGCGTACTGTTAAGTCTGAATCGGAATATTATTTTTTATTGAAAAATATTTCAAAGAATTTCATGTTTTCCAACAATATATTACAGGCGGATTTGGGTAATTCGAACATGGTTAATTCGAAGTTGCACATAATTTAAATTTTAGCCAGATCTTTGCCACATTCTTGTAATTTATTTGAACATGGTTAATTTAAAGTTCGATTTCATCAAAGTGATTTTAACTCTTGTCTAATTTGAAGTACTTCTAATTCAAAGTTTTAATTCGAACTCTTTTGTAATTCAAACCTTTTAATCAAAGTATTTCCTCATCCGAACTAAAACAAACTTTCATGTAATTCAAAAACTTTGTATATATAACCCATGCTGTAAATTGATTTTTATCATATGAAGATATGCATTTAAGGTTGCTGTACCCACTTGACCGAATGAAATAAATTATAGTGCAAATGTTTGACAATGATAATAAGAAAGTGAAGTTTGAAAAAGATTTACTGTCCTTTTTTTGAGTATTTGAATGATGAAGTTGGGCTTCCAGTCCATTGAAATCAATGGTAATCTGTATTTTCTCAACATTGCACAGTGAAATTTCTTTAAACTTTACACTCCGTTTTATTTGTTAAAATGGTATTTTTTCAGACAAAAATATTTGATAAAATTAACTTCTTTCTAATTCTAATTTACATATTACTACAATTTAAAACTGTTTAGTAATTCCCCTAGAAATTTCTGTGGACAACTGACATCAGTCATTGTTATTAGTCAACTGGCCACCACAATGCATTGCAATTGACAAGAGTTCAATTGGGTTAAAGAGGGTAACAATACAGCTGGTAGTCAATGAAGCATAACTCTGTGTTTTGATGAGGTTTTTACATCATAACACATCAGAAGTGTGTACTGTCCTGTGTTAATGTCATTCACATTGAGACTGTCAAGAATACACATAGATTTACCATTGAAGTTAATGGTATTCATGTTTGAGACAGTTGAGACAAATATGCTGTATGCTGAATGTCTCATTTCATTTCAAACACAGTAAGGCTGAGACAGTAAAATAGCCCTGTGACTGGTTGTTTTCAGTAATAAATCATTTGTACAAATGTTAAAAAAGATATTAAGTTCTCAAAAAGATGTCAAATATAAAAAATAGCCTCTGTGTGTGTGACAGGCTGAGATGGTTTAAGTAATGTGTCAAATTGTCAAAAGATATCAAATTGTCAAAAGGTGTCAACTTTATGTCAAAAAAATCAAACACCTGGTCTGTGGATGAGGTTCACATAAAAATAACTTGACACAATGAGGCTCACACATATTGATGTTAATTTTGATGTCACATATGAAGGTCATCAAAATTTGTAATAAATACTTTCTATGGATATTTTGAGGGTTTTTGGTGACCATCATATGTGACATCAAAATTAATCTTATTATGTGTAAACCTGATTGTGTCAAGTTTTTTTTGTGAACCTCCTCCATAGTCAAGTTGTTTGGCTATTTGATACATGACATATTCATGGTAATATGACTGGAGATAAATGACTCTCACTTGGTAGTGGATGTATTCAGTGAATTTAGTGAATACATTCACTGAATAATTGAATATTTACCTGTGGGATGCTGGGGGTGAATTTATTGTGCTGAAAGTAGTGTAGCACAGCAGAACAGACTCAAGCTTTTTTCTTCAAGCTTTTCTTTATTTCTTACTTCTCATTGTTTATATGTTGATGACCAGTTGAGTTCTGACTGATTGTGGTCAAACACATTGTCTTTTTTTACAAAAATTTATCAGCCCAAAATGTCACCTTATGGTGGACTTTCATCGTATGTGCACAGTTCTTGACTTGTTTAATATTTTATCCTATTTCATAATTACTTTTAACATTGATTGTGTCTATGGATGGAATGACTCAGGTGGTCTAATCAAGATATGGTACACACTGACCTGGGTCATAAACTTGCAATTATGATAGATCTACAGTTAATAGTACACCTTAGTCAGGTCATCACCCAATAGTGATAGATAAGTGCTGGTGAGGCTCGACCATATGACAAGATAATTATTTGATGATACACCATGGTACAGGTAAGTCTTGACTTTGTTACAGCAGTAACACTATGTGGGATTAATTGATTTGATTTATTTTTTTTGTAAAAATGATGAAACTTTGTGATAAATAGTCTCTGAACACCAAAAGAGTGTTTTTTAGTGATCTGGTTAAGTTGTGAAATCTATCATGATCATGCAAAAAATTGAGGTTACCTCACATTTTCCTAATTTTTGAAGCAAATTCTTAACAGATTTTACTGTAACACTATTCAAATTAAAGCTTATGACTTCCTCTATAAGAATATGAATCATTTTGCCACTAGAGGGCCAATAAGATACCTAAAATGGCAAAAAATGTACCAACATTGGCAATTTTTGGACATGTTTTTGCCACCTTGAGGTGTCTTTGCTTGAAAAGTACTGAAATGGCCTTGGAGTCATCATAAGTTACAAAATTTGCCAAAATATGTCCCAACATATGTCTTGAGGTGTCTTATGTCCAAATTTAACAAATATATTCCATAATCATAGTCATAGTCCCAAATTACTGATCAGGAATTGTGAATTGGTATGCAATAGGATGGTTTAAGTGTAAACTCAGACCACCTAATAAGTTTAAGTGTAAACTCAAATCACCTAATAACAAAGTGACCCCCATATCCCCTGGACTCCATTGCCCACCATGGTCCTCTAGTACAGTTAGAACAATAAACTTACCCTTGTACCCTCTGGACTCCATAATCCTCCAAGGTACCTCATGTTCACCATAGTCTTCTAGTACAATCAACATAACAATTTTACCACTGTAGCCCCTCGATTCCATGGCCCACCATGGTCCCCTAGCACAACCAACATTACAAACTTACCCTTGTACCCCCCTCCTCAGACTCCATAGTCCCTGGTACTATCAACATAACAAACTTACCCTTGTAGCCCCTGGATTATATTTTCCATCATTGCCCCTTGGGCCTATTTCCATACTAAAAGATGATTGGATGCCCAATTCATGTCATTTCAAATTGTTAATTCCAACTGATCACAATATGGTAAAATTGTCAATGGCTCCCATCTACCATGTCCCCTGGTTCCTTCCATTTACGGCACATCAAATCTATATGCTATCTAATTCCTTACTTTACTAACATAAACTTACTTTCCTTAAGTAAACATTAAATACATTTTGGAGCAACCAGACACATAGAATGACTGTAGACATTACTCTAAAATATAATCATGGACATGAGCAGAGGAATGACCATAGATGTTACCATCAGAATTACTAGAAGCATAATCCCACAGTAACTTAAAAAGTCAGTAATAAAACAGTAAATGATAATTATGCAACAAGTATGAATGCTAAGAAAAGAAGACTTCAAAGCCGTAAACAAAAAGCTTTAAATGAAATGCACAAGATAACATTATTAACCGGAAATTCTGTTGTATTTAGGCTTTCAAAATAAGTTTCTACGCCTGAAATGGACTCAAAAGGGCGGAGCAAGGTATTGTGTAGTTTGGGGGGGGGGGGGGGGGGGGGGGGGGGGGGGGGGGGGGGGGGGGGGGGGGGGGGGGGGGGGGGGGGGGG
>JBCAUG010649229.1:0-13912 GCA_038406175.1 Haplosyllis leylae | reverse complement strand
ATAGCTAACCAGCAGCCTAACCATCACGTAGAGGAGTCCCGTTACCGGAGTGCCGCACCATACATACAGCGTTAGTTGTATATCTGCGCGACGCGTACAAGTACGAAGACGAACAGGGAGAAAGAACGCCTTATAGCCGCAGTAGGACCCGGCTAGTAAAACAACATTAATTCCAAAGACGCGTGTAATGGTGGAATTTAATAAACAACATAAAACATCTAATGTACATCAAAAATACTTACTCCTCCCCAGTTCAGGGTTCTGGCCAGGTCATTACCAGTACCGAGGGGTAGGACGGCTACGGGCGGGGGTGGGTGAATTCCCAGGCTGTCGATAGTGGACAGGATCCAACCAACAGTCCCGTCGCCCCCGCAGGCTAATACTCGTAAATTTGGCACTTTCTTGAACATTTCGAGTCTGAAATTAAACAAAAGAAATTATCAACATTTTCAAATAACTTTCACAAATAAAACTTATTTTGACAAAAGTTTAGAAGAATTGTGCAAACATTTCATCTTCCATTACGAAAATCACTTACTGCTCTGTAATATTGTAAGACAGAACCATTAGTAACTTCAGGGGAAACGTTTTGTAGTTTTGTACGAAATACACATTTTAAATTGGAACTGAAGAAGATGACACGTGCTCTTACTAGGGAGAAACTCTACTCTTTGTACGCACATTAATGTTTGTGGGTGGAAAGATACATTGAAAACCAAAAATACACGCAATACAATTTCACTGAAATTGACATGGCGGTATTTATTAATAGCTTTTGCTTCACAATATTTACCACCCGCGTATGTAGTACGACGGGAAGGTAATGTTCTCAGAGGCATGAGTCTGTCTGTCCACATGGGGGTGGGGGTACCCCATCTCCATCCCATAATAGTTCCACTGGTCCCATGTCTTTTCCAGGGGAGGGGGTACCCCAGTCCCAGGCAGGGGGACCCCAGGTCCAGGTCAGGATGGGGGGTACCCCAGTTCCAATGGGGGTACCCCAGGTACAGGTCAGGATGCGGGGAGTACCTTGAGGTACCCCCTGGCCAGGGATGGGATACCACCCTCCCCCAGGATATGACAGCAGGGCAAGCACTTGCTACGCGACAGGCAGTATGCCTCTTGCATTTACGCAGGAGGATTTTCTTGTTTAAATAATGTTTCGCGTACCTTTGAGTTTAAAATAATGTTTCGCATGCCTTTGAGTCTAAAATAATGTTTCGTTTGCCTTTGAGTTATATGTATCAAACTTGTAATTTTCTTGATTTTGCCCCTGGGTATTTGATTAGTTGCACGAGGAAACTCAGCTACTATTTTGGTTCTGTTGTTCCTTTATTGGATTTATAAGGTAGCCGCTTAAAATACTCCAGGTTTCTTTGATTTAAAAGTGGTATGTACGTTGCAAAAATAGACAAAGATCACTTACACAAGAGTGTTGAATCGATTTACTGAGCTAAAATTATCAAATTTGATATAGTTTCCTGTTTCAATATCAGTATGCGCTGTTTTTATTTAATGCGTGGTACATTCCCGATTCCCAATACCTAAACCATTTTGTCTTCAAAGGCAAATTTACTGATTTTTCAAACTTAATGACGTACGATGGGCACAAAGGTATGGGCGTGGCCATCATTGGTATGGACTTTTGTAACTGACATTGAGAGAAATAATTGGTGGGGGAAAACTGGAGACACAATCAATTGTCCTTCCTTTGTTCTATTGACAAATAACCCTTTTTTACTCTGTCAGAAGATTTATTTTTAGGATACAGATGTTTTAGTGCACACGACTCATTTGCTTTGTCGTTTCCTTCAATTGTTTTAAGGTATTGATGCAGATGTGCTGTTGCGGGTTGCATGTTGTTCTTGCACGCAAAAAATGGCGCAAGTTTCACAAAAGTCCTTTAAAACTTTTTGGCTGCATGCAAGTATGAATTAACTTGATACTGCTATGGTACGTTGGAACATTCCATCAGCCAGGGTGTTTTTAGAAATAGATAAATAACAAGTATGAGTGTATTATCCGTTGAAGTACCCACGAGCAGCTTGCTGCTCCTGGATATTATCCGGATAATACACGAAAAGGAGTCTATCTATTTTTAAAAATTTAGTCAGGATAGTAACTGCATTAACAAAGCATAGGCTGAATTGTTCATGGCACCATTGAAGTGACACAAGCTCAGGCCTTAAACTTCTCATTTGATTTTGAAATACTGCATAGGTAGGACATACATAGGACTAAGTTAAATATTTTTTTGCAAAGGATTACACAAAAACGACTTTATTTATGAATATAAATCACATTTTGAAGGATTATTTTGTTGAGGTACATTTTTATTAGTTTTATTTTTTTTAAATGGAAGTGCATCCCTGAAGTTAAGGCCTGAGCTTGTGTCACTTCAGTGGTGGCATGAACAATTCAGCCTATGCTTTGTTAGTGCAGTCCAATCTTGACTAAATTTCTTTTGAATAGATAAATAGACTCCTATCCATGTATTGTCCTAACAATACCCATTCACAGTGGGTTTAATCAAGATATCATCACACCTTTTATGAATAGACAAATCAGCTATTTTTTTACAGGGATTTAAGCCTTTATTGGCAACTGATAATGAAGGTAAAGGTGATACATTAACCTACAGTTTTGACAGCAATAAATTAATTCAAGTACTTCTTTACAACATACAGTTCAATAATTCAGCAGCATTCATGTGAAAAAAATAATGTTTTGAGATAGCTGTGAAAGTTTCAGTGACATTCACCAGTTACTTATTAAATAATCACACAACAAAGATAACACAAGTTTCCATTGAAATCAATGGTAATCTCAATTTTTCTCAAATTTGGCATGGTGAAGTAATTTTCACAATCTTGTAGATGTTAAAAACTTAGTGATTCAGATAAAAATATTTGAGTAATAAAAATATTTGCATTTTAATTTAGATTTTAATCAAAATTTAAGTGTCATTTATCTCCCTGAATAATTCATGATCTGACTATCAGAATACACTGTAATTGACCTGCTGACTGTGCTGTCAATGTTGTAAAGAACTACCTTAAGGAAATAAATGCCAAGCAAAGTGAGGCTGAAGTTTTATTTCAAGAATTCAGTGCCAAAAATATCACCAATTTTTTCCAATTTCCAATGTCACCATTATAGCCAAATATTGACCCTTTCCAGTAATTTGATTATCAGCAGCTATTATTTATGTTGTAGGCCAGTGTCTGACAGTGACTTTAGCATGGATTGCACAATTCAGTTAAGAATGAATAACAATGGTGTTCATGAGAGTCCCATTCCCAACCTTTGACATAATCATGCTAAGTATGTCACCAAGTCACTCAAAATGTCTAATTTTGTATCTTTTTGGATCCAAAGTACACATTTTGTGATAATTGACCCAATCAATTGACTCCAGACTTCAGCTTTTGGGCTAAAGAAATACACAAAATGGTCTCTAGCAGCTCCTGTGTGAATATTTTCCTGTTTTCAAATTGGATCCCCATAGACCACGTTTAGCTTTCAAGACCTCTAATACCAGTTTCACCCTCACAACCCATTTACAACATCTTGAAATTGGATCTCAAATGCTGACATCAGTTTTTGCATGGAACTGTTGATTGTAAATAAAATATAAAATGTACATTTAGATGCTCTGTTTCTCTACAAATCATCAACTGACACATAACTGCCATCGCTGATCATCCATGCCACAGACAAAACTTTATCTTCCAACACCCAGTGTTGACAATTACAATTGGCTACAACTCAACAGCAATCAAAATTTTCAAAAAAAAAAAGATGTGTTACAGTCCAGTAAATGGCCCACGTCTGATTCAAAACTAAAAAAATATGTGCTGTGGAGTACTCTACGCTGCATCTATTGACTGATTCTTGAACAACTATGTAGATGTCAGGTGCTCTTAAACCCTTCATGGGGAAGTGGTACTTTGACATTTGACAGCTCGTGGTGCCTATGTGCATTACACGGCCAATTAAATTGATAGATATTTTGGTGTAGATACCTGCCTTGATTAGCACAATCAAATACTTGTAAGAGGGTTTGTTATGAGGAGTACTGAAAAAGCCTGTGAATCGTAAATTGACATTTCCTTTTCAAAATTGACCCACAGAGGTCTTGGGATGTCTTTGTGTCACTAAGTGGCTGGTGAGAAATTCACAATTGCTGAGGTCAAAGCATAAGAATCAGGTAATTTTTCTGAGAAAGTGGAAAAATTGCAACATGTTTTTAAAAAAAGGAAAGAACAGGAAATTGTGGGGCCTGTTAAACGATGTCACCAACTGCAGTAGGCACAAACAAAAGTTTTGTTAATTTTTTAGTCTTACAAAAGTCATAAATATGGACGTAGCTGTAATATACTACAAGGTAAATGCATTTTGAAGTATCACGGGATTTTTAATTTAATGTATTGCAATATTTTTAAAGTGCATTTAGGCTAACCTGAGCTGACCCATTGTTGGTATCCTTTGTTCTAATCTGAATACTATTGTAAGTCCATAGGACTGATGCTAGGACAAGGCACACTCACAGGAGACAACTTCAGAACCAATTTTCACATTTGATCAAGAAGCACATAACTAAGTAATGCTTTTAGCAAAAATGCACTGAGTATGTTCATACTTAAAACACTGTTTCAAATTAATCAACATTAATTTTCAATACAAATTAAGTATCAGTAGTTTTCTTTCTTTGAAAAAAAAAACGTAACGAGTTTTCCAACAACCAGAGAGGACTATCGCTTTGTCGCAATTAAAAATACTGTATACAAGTAGCACTGTCGTGGAGGGATAATGTTTCCCTCAATGAGCTTCGCTTATAGTCCTCAGTGTTTGATGTTCCAGACCACGCAATGATGACGTTTATCAAGTACTTGAACTCAGACAATCATCTTGCCAAATGTCTGGTCTTGCTCCCATGCTACATGAACTAATAGAATCTTTGCTTAAACTACCGACAAAGATATGGGGTTTTCATCTCTCTTTTGTCCATCGCAAAATTAACAAATTTTGGCTGGTAACAAATGTGTTATTTACCTGACCAAGGTTAGTGACAAAAAAGAAAAATATGTGGGAACTCACCCCATCCTGGGTCCTCCCTGAGACAAATCAAACACCTGCCGCGGGTTTAACAACCACTGAAACTTGTGTATCAACTTGGCACCCTGTAAAATTGAAAATCAAATGTAACATGTGTAAGACTGCTTCTCATCATTTACACTGCAGAAGTTGTAATCAGGGATGGGTTTTAAGAAGGGGCGCCTAAAACATGAGATCATCCCAAGCCATCAAAAAAAAAAACTGGTGCAAATTTAGCAACTTTCATCACTATTAAACCCACACAATACTACTAAAAGGGCCACCTTCTGCTTGTTAGAACTTTTTGTCTGGTATAATTTAGTTTAGACCTATAGACTTTCTTTTAAACTGGTTGAAGCATTTGTTTGGCTGCCACATACCGATCAAAACAAAATTCCAAAAATTTGTCTTATTTTCCCACGTATTCATTTGGTCTTGAAATACAACACTTATTTCACTACACCAACAGAGAAAAAATACTACTGATAATCTCGTCTAAATTACAATCACAAATGTAATGTAGTCTGTTGTAATAACTTCATTCAATTATTGAGTTGTTCCCCAGTTCAAAATTTGCTTCCAAAGCCAAAAGACTGTGTTTCTACAGATGATTGGTAAATCCTCTAATTTTTAAAACTTTAAAATATTTCCTGTGTTGGAGGTAAATTCCCCATGTAAAAGAATATTTTTAATATTATCAGGCAAATTCCCTGTCAAATTCTCTGCCTGGAAAAATGAATATCCAAATTCCTTGTTTTCCCTGTGCCTTAGTTGTGTTTGTATCTTGGGATTTTATTTACATGATAAGTCGTGTTTAAGAGTTACAAGGTGTTACAAATATCGAATACCGATTTCAAATGAAAGATAATCTTTTGGAAATGAAAGATATAAAATGATTATTCTATCTAAATATCTAATCCGTCCATCAGCAGTTAAGAAATCAGAATTTGAGATCTGAATACCATGAATTCCATCTTGATTAATTAGTTGTTAATTTTAGACAAAATACGTCACAAACACTCCTGCAACAATTGAACTCTGAGAATGGCGATGCCAAAAACAGCACAAGATTCTGATCTTGAGATCTCTCAAAAACAAACTATTCTTTTTAAATCGGTTGTACAAAAGCGAAGTATGACGAAAATATGCAACCTTGTTACTGGCCCATTTGTTCTCAATGTAAAATGGCCTTTCGCCACTGTTTCACTTACCTGATTGCCCCCGCTTTTAGGGTTGATAAAAACCAACAACGGTTTCATATGCGGTGATGGGATAGGCTTGATAATAAAAGGCTTGTGCTCTTCCCGACTTTTTCGTTTCTTCACCGAAGCTTTCTTCTTTTTTCGTATTGATGATTTGAAAGACCCCTGAAACAAAGCAAAAAATTATTATTCCAATTATTTGAATAAAAGCAGAGTCAGCCTGCCATGGAAATAACATTTTTAATGCGTAAACTAGTTCCATTAGATGAGGAACATGATCATCACTTCATTCGTATAGTTATTTTTGCACCATTGCTTTTTTAAGATAAGGGCTTTAATCTCTTGCAGCTGTTATATATTCACGCATCGATACAAAGGTAACAATATATACGTTAAGAAAACACTGTGGTCACATCTGTCAGTGTAAGGTCGAGTTAAAAAATGACTTTGCCAGCTTAAATTTAAAATTCATCTATTTTCAAGCCAAGTTGGCGCTGCCACTAAACGGGTCAATCGCCAATTCTTACAGGAGATTAAAGTAAATCAAATCAACTTAACCCAATAAAATGTACATATACTGAAAATAAAAGTTCGGTTACAAGATTCAGAATACTGTACCACCACCTTGTTAAACTACGAATCTTGGCAAGGAATATCTGCTTATTTTAGAGATGAAAGAATCATCCTTATCAATCAAATAATATTATGTAAAACAATCACATCCAATGGAATTAAGAATGATTTAATTTCGAGGATCCTGCAAAGATTACTGTCTTGTCAAGTAAAGGGATATGTACATTGTTGTGTGTCAAATAGATGTGAAAAGAAACCAACATGGTCATCCTACAACGAAAAAAGAAGAATGTGGAGAAGAAGAACAATAAAATTATGAAATTGAAAAGTGATTAAGTAAGTAGGCTCTCCTAGCAAAGAAATGATATCAAATAAATAATTTCCTGGACTCTTAGGAGTAACTTTCCCATCAACGTGTAAAAATTTAAGGTAAAGAACGTCATGAAAAGAGCAGTACTTACTATTAAGAACTGGCAAATAAAGGAATACAGAATTAACAATTAACAGAAGAAGGTAAAATCCAACTTTCCCATTTCTAATAAAGTGTCACAAGTACACGAAGTTACTTTGCACACAGGTGAATCTTTTGATACGGGAATGAATCCCTTTTGTAAACGTTTTAATCATAACGGAGCTTAAGTGTGTATTAATTAGGAGCAATATTCCCCATTCAAAGGGCCTATGACGTCATTGTGTGAAGAATCCCATCCTTTTCTTTCATGTCTCCAAAGATTTGCTCAAAATATAACGTGTGGGAGGTACGGGTGGTTCTTAAACACAGAAATCCTATTTTGATCAGTAGCTTCAGGCCTTTCGTTGGAAGCCATTGGCATTGACCCTTTTAGACCCTGTCAAGCTACTCTATTCCAATCTGTGGTTCCCGCTCATTTGGGATTTCTAAAAGAGTAACTTTTCCATTTTAAAAACATTTCATACTTTAGATGATATTGTATTGTATTTTGTGTTTTCTTTTCTAAAGATTTGCTCTCTTTTCGGTGACGTAAATAACCAAAAAGTTTGTGTAAAACTTTTCAGATTTGGTTCTGTACATTTCTGTGTTTGCAGAACTAATTAAAGAATAGAATCCTTGGTAGCTGCTGATGCTGTCTTGTCACAAAAGTTCTGCTTTCAGATAAGGACCTGTCCATCTTTGTGTTTTAAAGTGGCATTGATGTACATAAATCTTTTCCTGGCTTGTCTTAACAAGGGAAGCCATCTTTGGTGGTCTTCAAGACCTCGAGATGCCATACTTAAACACGAACCTGTCCTTTGCATTCAACAGTATGTCATTAGTGGTCCTCGAAAGTACAACGTGACGGATTCTGAAAGCATTGTCTTCTTATCAAGCATAATATTTAATATTTATCTTGCGTTCATAACTCACAAGGAATTGGAGTTTGGTTTTGCTGAACTTTTTTTCTGTCCTGCTACTTAATCCTATAAAAAACCCTATTACTCTGTTTATATGGCTGGTGTAAAATCAGAATCTAATTGTTAGTCTAAAAGGTCAAGATTTTCTAACCGCAAAACATAATCCACACTTTCAAAACTTTGCCAAATGTAAGAATAATAAGTAAATTTTAAGTGACAGGGTCAAGAGATGTTAGTCAGTAGCTAAACTTGGGTCTTTCTAACATGATGGAAAACTTTAAAAATCTTACTTATGACGTCAGAGCTCTAGAAAAAGCTGTGCTTCTCTCGTTACATGGGGGAATGTGTAAATCAGTCTAGTCCGTATGTCGTGACGAAACTTTAGTTTAGCAATTGCCTGTGAACATTGAGAAACATTTATTCGTCAACCTTTATCAGGTTTTCAACAGAAAAAAACGTTACAAATATGTATCTTCGTCTGTGTTTTACATTCATTCCCCCGTTAAGTAGAGTTCTTTCTTTCCCCTCTATTTAAATACTTTGTCCGGTTATTGTGGTAACTGTCACATTAATCTTCGGAAAGTCACCCACTACACAACTGCTTAATAACTGTGTGAGGTTACAAGACCTTATAGTGGATCCGGCCATGGGCATACCTGCCGTTCAACATCGCCTTTTCAAAAGATTCTCAAGGTTTCCAAATGTTCGCCATTTCTGGTCGACCAACACTTGTTCGAACGAACATGATCCTTTAACCGCCCACGTCTATTTTTGGACGTGATTCTATATTTAGACATGCCAGTCTAAATTAGATGAATGGCAAATGAGATTTCTTTGGTCAGCACGTGTATGCGAAATGACACACCAAGGTCTCGTAATTAAATATTGAGGTCTTGTTCCACATTTGGAAATGCCTGTTACGCAAGCGTCTATTTCTTAATATCACACTCTAGAAATATACTTGTGCCAAGTTGCGGAGTTTTAGGCCAGGTTTTCTCAATAAAACTCAAAAACACATGACGCAGATTAAGTTTTGTTTCCAACAATTTTCTGGCAAAACCCTATGTTTCAAAAACCGGAACATCATAGACAAGGATCTCTCAAAATAAAGACGGATAATAATGCGTGTCCTTTGGAAAAAAGAACTCTCTACGGATATCTTGTCTCCTCTCTGTTGATAATTAGAGGCTACCGTGTTTATCGAATCAGTTTATCGCATGATTTTGTAGAACAAGCAGACTGATACAAAGACAAGCAGAATGACCCTCCGTCTTTGTGTAAAGGACAAGTTAAAAGTTTTCCCCAACTTTTTTTTTATCTCAGAACTGTATCCTATGTGAGCTTTTTTATTAGAAGACCATTTGTCCCTTGATAAATCTTTGTCTCTAAAACATCTACCGCCTTGGTTTCCTTAAGTTGCTTATTTGGTATGAAAAATTTAACGACTTCCTTGGATTAAAGACCTAGTTTTCAGAAAGAGGATGTAGCGGTTGGAAGCAGACGAGATTTTTATGTCGGCAATTTCTGACGAAGTCTTTAAAAATTTACAGTCTATCTATCTTTTATCGGTACTTTTTTATCCGTACTTTTATCCGTGGCTAATCGCAGATCTTTAGCCAATTGAGCCTTTCCTAACTTCCTGTACATGGGTTTGCTTACACTCTTTCGGACATACATTTCAATTTTTATATTACAAAGATGATCAAAATTCACAAACAATCCACAGTATTTCATTTTGTTAGGGCAAAAAACCCCAAAAAAACTAAATTTTAAGAAATTTTAATGCGCGAGACCAGATATTTTTCAACTGGGGATGTATGATAAGATCAAAATCTTATTCTTAAATTTATTCTCTTCCAAAAATGAGTGTCAAGCTGCAAAAGGCAAGACCGTACCAATTCTGCGAAAAAGGCTATGTACAGTACTGACCTTCCTGGGTAGTTTGATGATCCATGATGGAGGTATGATGATACCGGCGTGAACCCCCAGGTTACATTGTTCCTCTATTTGCTGCATCATGAAACAGCTGATCTTGTTGTGATAAGCCGCCTTGCACCACGAACAACTAATCGCTATGATTTCCTGCAATGATTCAAAGTATGACATCTTCAACACAATTTACACGTTATGTGAGACGGCACAACAATAATTCATCATAAGACCTTACAGGAGTATTCTGCTACAAAGTACGAAAGTATGATTATAAAACGTTGTTTTTTATTTTACAAAGTTTAAACACAGAAATGTATTATTTTCGATGACAATAGAATAATTCATCACAGAAAACTATGGTATGAACAGAGAAAGAGGCTTAAACTATATTTTTCGTTGTGAAAAAGGTCAGTGTATCAGTCTTGATGTTATGTGGCCAAAACAAGCCCCAGTTCAGAGTAAAGAGGCTGTAAATTCTAGTCTGAAGCTGTACACATGATGGGTACTGTAAGGGATTAGGTATAATTAAGTAGTCATAATTCTGCTATTAACGGATAACACTGGAAAGGCTTATGGGATTAGACCTGTGCCTGTGGCTTGCCACTGTGATACAACGGGCAGTAGCTTTATGCATGAAATGACTGTTATTACTTCAATTGTTTTGCTCTAAGTGCTCTTATGGTTTCTTATGTTATCTGTTGCATAAGTAATAAAAATAAGTGAATAGTTTGAATCTTCTAGCACATAGTTTTGTGCTTGGTAAAAAACGCCTCGTCATGTGGAACTTGAAAGTATATATGGTCCGGAAAAAGTATCGCACCGTTTTAAAAGGTTATTTTACTGTTAGCTTGAAGGTGCATCTGTTATTTAACAATACTGATGATGGATAATTATGTTAATGGCAAAGGTTTTTGTCTGTTATTTCGTACAACACAAGAATCTATACTATTATGTTAGCGTACTCTGTACCTCCTGTTGGCTTATTGACCGGGTCCTATATCGGCAATAAGGCTTTCTCTCTCCGTAGTCGGCGGTAAAAGTCTTATGCGTCACGTAAAATAATAAAGAACGCGGTATGTGCGGTTCGGCACTCCGGTAGCGGGACTCCTCTGCGTGATAGCTAGGCTGCTGGTCAGTTGCGTGTGTCAAAGTGGGAACCCCGCAATGGGGCGCATGCCTACTTTATATACCCCGGTGAGAAGCCGTGCTATTGGTTATTGTGTAATTGGCTGTTTAACTGGTAGCTGTCAGCGGTTATGGCTTGTGTATATTTATAGCCCTTTATTAAGGGAGAATGCGTTTTATCCCCCTCATGGCTATTTCTACGGTATAGTTAAGGTAATTGTATACCGTATTACCTTGCACTATTTAGGCAGGGATTTTGGTTCGTCAAAATAGTTTTTAGACTGTTTCTGCTCAAGTGATTTAAAGACAATTTTCAACCACAGATTAATCCCAGAAATTTTAAGATGTAAGTGATTTACCAGTGTATATTTGCCTCAAAACCTGGCTGAATAGTCAGATTTGGGTTAGAAAGTTTTTATGACAAAAGATCCACAGTGACTGAAGAAAAGTTCTTACATTCAAACTTTGTATGGGTTCACATGGTCGATTGCAAGAAACTTAGAGCTGCATGCATGTTCACTAACAAAGTTCACATATATATTTAATCAACTTTATTTAAATCTTTGAATTCGATTGATATCACTTTTACGATGTTATATTTATTTTCAAGTGATCTCTGGAAAGTTAGATAATTGCAGTTGAAGTTGATACCAACACTACATGCTAAATTAAGTTGACTTGAAGTTGATATTCAATGGGAACAGGGACAAATACCTTTGTATTAAGTTCGCTTCCACTCGTCGGAGGGAAACCTGGAAAGAAATCTTGTCAAAAAGAGATACATGACAAGATATTTCAGTAAACTCAAATTTGAAAGGAAAACCTGGAACAATAACAACTACTTGAAGCTAAAAATGTCGGCTGGCGGTCCCTCTTTATTTGGTCTGATTCAATTACATAAGATCAAATTTAGAGGAATCTTTGACTGAAAATGTAGTACTCTGCATAGCAATCATCATGATTTTTAGCGATTCCTTGCTTCTTCTGGACTCATTTGCCTCAATTCTTTTTCATGCAGGTAACGCTGTTAGCCTGTTTCAAAACAGTTTTCAATGCGCTCGTATGTCTTTTCTTCGTGAACTGCAGTTTTCTTTGTCATTTGACACAGAAACCTGCCGTATAAGTTGTAATTAGGAATGTGTCCTGCAGTCCATAATTTATCAGCCTTCTGCCCTAATGGTGCATAAAACAAGGTGAGATCTCACCTTTATGGGCTAACTTCGTGAGTCTTGGGTTGGTTTATGGCGTGACTTAGTCACCTTGTTTGACATGGAATGTGACTATGCTGAATCAAACAGTAAATTTTCCAAATGAATATCATCCCGGAAGTCTTATTTTTCCTCTTTTTACCATCCGCAATCTGTCATAATTTTGAAACATATGGTTTTTATGAAGAGCCTCTAAATCTGAACAAGGACATTTCTACATAACCGAAGTCAACGCCGATGGGCTTTGTGAAAATTATTTGGAAAAGCCTGCTTCGTTAAAACACACGAAACATATATTGATGTTAATATTAGAGTTATTGAACAATTGCATTAGTGTGTAATTTTAATTCATTACAGGATTTAGAATAGTCTTAAATCACAGGTGCTGATCCAAGGTTTTGCCAAGGGGAGGCGAACAATTCTCAGGCTTGAAATTGCTGATGTTGTGAGTTAGAGTCAGCAAACTATATTTAGTGTAGATCCAGGGGATTGGGTTATCTTAATTTTGTAGTTATTGGAAATTTGTGCTGGGCTCTTGTCTTGCAAAAGGATTAGTCTTGGTGTGTGGGTTTGCAATTCTTGTTGTTATCAACAAATGGACCTTTGAGTTCTGCTATCAGTAATCCAGAAACTGGAAAAGGTGGTCGACTTTCTATTACCTCTTTGTACTACTCTGGTAACGAGACATTGACCACCCGGGTAAATGAGTCTCCACAGGTTGTATTCACGTCTTGGCACTCAAAACATCATCAAAACAAATTTATTGGGGGAGTGGTCTAGGATCCATGTTCCAGTTTTAGATGCTGGGTCTAAATCTGCTAAAATCCAAAATTCCCTATGTCTGGGGGTGGAAGGGGGGGGGGGGAAGGTCCAGGCTCCATGTTCCAACTTTTGGTGCTGAGTCCGTCTCTGCTAAAATCAAAAATTCCCCATGGCTGGGGTCGGAGATGGAGGAAGGGGAGTGGGTTCTTGACTATCTGGTGTGAATTTGGGGATGAACTACTAAATTTTTACAATAATTTTTTCCACTCACTCAGACCGACTGCATCACAGATGCAGAATGTGGAATATGTGAAAATCTGTGAAATGTGTGAAATTTCAAATTTCAAAAATACTACTTTCATGTTGAAGGAACGCTTATTGACAGAGCTTTATGTGACCAACAAAGGACACAATTTGCCTAAATTGAGACCATTTTCACGACAATTCACAGATTGGGCTGATATTTTCACAACGGCAATAACTGTTTGGTATTTGTTATTATTGCTTGAGATTTGGTTTTCCCTATTTTTTAGATATTATTTTATTAAATCAATCTGTACCACAACAACGATAAAATAATTGCAAATGAGAATGACAATTAAATGTTAACTTCAGCAATTCTCTGGCAGTTCTTGCCATAAT
>JBCAUG010649118.1:0-13912 GCA_038406175.1 Haplosyllis leylae | reverse complement strand
GAACATCAGCTACCATCAACCCCCCCCCCCCCAACATTGAGGTGTGTCGAGCATCTTGCGGAGACTAAACCTTTGACCGCCTATGGTCAACATTCTCGTTCCGTACCTCAGTGAGGAATAAGTTTTTGCTCAAAACTCGTTGAGACCTGAAAACAGGTCAATCTGGAAATGCTTTTCTGTTTTGTGAAAAACTTGAAGCTTCAAGCAGGAGTTTTGCTAAGATACACGTACTACAGTAAAAGATGTAAAGATTTCAGCAGACAAAGAGAAATTGGAAGATTACGTTTTGGGTGACAGGAGGAAGGAGGTCAATTTTCAGGCACTTAACACTGTCAGTGAACTAATTTTAATTGATGAAATTGTTTTATTTTACCATTTATTTTGATTGTTAGGTGGTGCAGTAGAACTCTCGCTCTTACAAAATTTCAACTTTTTAACAACTGAAGCACTTTCGAGACGAGTTTTTCAAGAACAGCACCAAGTTCAGGATATAGTGCCATCAAAGACTTTCCTCCTAAGTGATATCAATAAATTTCCTACACCGAAAAGTTACCTACAGTAGGATTTCGTCTTGGAATCACCGATGCAATGCTCTATCACTCAACCATTCAGAATGTGGTAGTTTGGAGGAATTCATCAATTTACTTTTTTTTAGAATTGGATGACTTAACTACAAACGCTAGTGCGTAGTGCAGGACTAAAAACTCTCAGATGTTGGCGGTGTCTTAATTGATTAGTTGTAGAACGCCGAACTCAAAACCAGAGATCAAAGCATGCTGTATGTAATTTTTTCTGTGACAAAAATTCTGCATACTTTTTGGGGCTCAAAAGAGGACCCAGCAAGGGGCTTGAAAGTAAAGGGCCCAGTTCCAAGCAAGAAGCCTGGGAACATAGGTACATACATGGGGATACAAGCCGGGTGGGGGGGGGGGGTGGTGACACAGGAAGTGTGTGTGGAAGGCATATGGAGGGAGCACAGGTGGCCACAATGATAGGTATATGAAGTTACCATGGGGACATAGATAAGGGAAGGGAAAATAGATAATGGGTGCCCTTTATGTCTCTTTGGACAACATCCCTCCCCTAGATCGCATAATACCCAACTTTACCCACTTCAATTGCATGTAATGTGTCACATATTTCAAACAGTTTAACTATGGGTGAGGTTCCTAAACAAAGATACGTGACATGAGGAGGGATAGATCTCATGACGTCAATCTTGAGGACGTATGAAGGTCATCAGAAATCTTCAGAATGTTCATAAAATGTGTTATGAGCATATGTGACCTCAAAATTATCCTGATTAATCTTTAAACTTTTTCAATGTTAATTGGTTGCTCATTAGAGTCACCTTAGTGGTTGGTTTGGCTTTTTGCCCAAAAATTTTGGGCCTGTGGTGGGGACCTACAAATGCTATTTACCATTCTGTGTATGTAGATTGAGCAGTAGTTCAACTTGCAGGCAGTGGGGACACCTCAACACTACATGTTGCAATCAAACTTGTTTAAATTTTTTGCACTGGGGAGGACTCAAGAACAAAGGGTACACAAAGGGTGTCGGATATGGGTGCAAGGGCACAAAGGGTGAAAGGGCACAAGACATTGGTGCAAGGGTGCAAAGGATAAAAGGGTGCAAGACAGACATGATACATCAGGACAAATGGTGGAAAGGCACAAGACATGGGCATGAGAGCACAAAGAATGAAAGGGCACAAGACATGGGCACAAGACATCAGTGCAAATGATGAAAGGGCACAAGACATGGGTGCAAGACATGGGCACAAGGGTGTAAGATATGGGTGTCTTGCCTTCATGCCCATGCCAAACAAGCCACCTGGTGAAACTTTCACTACCTGATATTTTCCTTTATTCATTGACCTCACTCACTGCTCAGCAAAATATGTTTCTACAAATTTGCATCATTTGTGATTTACCTGAATCAAACAGAGTTGGCAATGTTGCCAATAAAAGCTTAAGCAGGGAAGAACAAAATAAATTCAGCAAAAAATTGTCTTTAGTGGGGATAGAACCTAGACCTCCTGTGATTTACTCAATTCGCTGCCTACTGTACTAACCAGAGATGGGATATTAGGTTTAATGCATCACTTTCCTTTTTGAAATCATTTCCAGAATCAACAAAGCATGACTATATAAAGACCTTAAAGATTGAGACTGACAAAAAAATGCCAACTTAGTACAGTTATGAAGGCATCAGAGTAGAACAGAAGAGATTCTGGGTTCTATCTCCACTGGAGGCATTTTTTCTGAATTTGTTTTTCCTTTACCTGTGTAATCTTTTATTGGCAACGTTGCCAACTTTGTATTATTCAGGGAAACCTCGAATATTACTGGAGAAATTCTTTCTTTCTTTTTTTCTTGTTGTTTAAGAATGTATTACATAGAACCAGCATTTACTAGTTCAGAGCCAATAAAAGATAACCTCAAAAACAAGCAACGTTCACCATCAGAGCGGGAAAAGTTTTTTTTCTGGCAGAAATAAGCTTCATTTGTACTTCACTTTTTCTAAAGACCTGGATTGAAATAATTTATTTTGAATTATATTACAAACGTAGGGTAATCCTGCCCATTGTTGATGTCAGCTCAAATGGGATGGAGAATGTTCAGCTGTAAATTGGAAACTACCGAAAAACACTTCCAACATACTGCTTCACCACAGGAAATGCCCTGTCAAATTTGTACTAAATTCTGAGAACAGAAATTTCTTGTTATTCTATGATTTGATATAAATATTGTGTCAACATTCATCCTAGATCAAGGAAAAAACGAAGTGATGTCAAATCGTATTTCACTGCGAGTGACAGAAAAATAAGAAAGAAAACAGCATTTGAAGGTGCAAAATCGGTATGTAATTTAATTGAGTTTTTCTTAAATTACCAACAACACAAAGTTAGCATTTCTGTCAACCATTTCTTTCCCTTTGTTATATATATTCATAGTTACTCACAAGTTTACCAAAAATGTATTAAGAAAACTGATATGCCAGGAAGTAATTGTAAAAAGAACTTTACTGGAATTACGGATAAACTCAAGATTTTCCCAAATGACATTTCTGTACAAAATTGACATCGAGGGGCTTTGAAGCGTTTCAGCGAAAAAAATCGTTGTCTCCAGTATACCCTACAGGAACATCAATCTGTTCCGACATACGCAACAATATCAAAAGATTCTATGGAAATTTTCACAAAGGTGGTCTAGGTATTTTGAATGATGGTGTAAAATGGGGGTTATTTTGTCAAGAAAATGATACTGCAGAAATATACTTCATAATAGATAGATCTGACCTACATCTTAGTTTTGACAATGTATCTGGGGATTGCTCAGATCAGTGGCGGATCCAGGATGTCCCAGAGGGGGGGGGGGCAACCCCCAAGGTGGAGGCATGCCAAACTATTATTTGGCCACATTTTCCCCGAAAACTGCACGAAAATGAAAGAATTTGAACCCAGAGGGGCACGTCCCTGCCCCCCCCTTAGATCCGCCAATGCAGATATTCACAGATTTCCCAACTAGAAGTAAACAAAGTTTTTTCCCGCTTTCTTAGAAAGACTCCTGATGTCGTTACCAATATTGTGAACTTTCTGCTGCTTCTTAAAAAAAAAAACAACAACAAATGTACACGAAACAAATGATAAGCAATTCTAAATCTCAATTTTTTTTTTTCGATTTGTGATGGAGTGAGAACACGTAAAGCCATGATGAAAATTCACTAGTCTGCTCTCGGAAATTTTACCTTCAAAAGAGACAAACTGAGGTTATGTCTGACGCCCAAGCTTCAAATTCAGTTGTTCGCGTCTGGCCTTAAACACGGATAGGTTAGTTTTAATCTAGAAACAGATCAGGACTAACAAAACTTTTTTCTGAAGACTTCAATTTATGCATGTCTCTGCCTCTCAAACTATCAGAAAAGCAGATCTTTAACAGTCATACCAACGACAACAATGATGGCACAGACGACAGACACCTCATCATTATATCTGTTCAGCAACCTTTTGTTGCGTTTTATTTATTTATTTTATTTAGGTTATTTGGGTTATCTGCTTTACGATGGCAGTGTTAAGCTAATACGTGTTGTTCAGATGGGCGCAGTTAATATTTGTAAAATTTAAACTAGGGCTTAAAAACGTCCACATCATATTTGCTTTAAAATTGTTTCTATCAATATTTTATTTGCTTGTTTCATTTGCTATGCACAAACATATATTTGTGGGTATTTTTTTCCAATGCATCGTATCTACAACCATCATACTAAACATATTTTCTATGAACATTTATACATCAGAACAAATAAATTGGCAGAGCTCTAGCTGTTAATAAAAATAAGAAGAAAAACATGTAAAATGTTACAAATTCACAAAATACAATTCATATACGGGAGTTTATTGTACAAAAATCGACAATACGTGGTGGCTACTGATTACTCGTATGTTTTGGCTTTTTTTTTTTATAAAATATACCGAACCAAAAAATACACGTCATTTGCCGTTATATTCTGCTTTAAACCATAACAATGAATAACAAAATGTTCTTTGAACAGTTTCAACGTGTTCGTAACAACAGGTTATCCATCTCCCCACTGCCTTTAGAGCAGGTAAAACTTAATCATGTTTCCCTGAAAACGACTCAAAACGACATTACATTCCTGTTATAAGTTTATTTATGGAATCATTGGCCCAAATGACCAATGCATATTATTTTGTAAGGAATATTTTATGGATTTGTGAGGAATGTTACCGGAAAATAATTAATAAATATTATTAAAATAAGTTGTATCACAACACTTTTCTAAACAGAGATTGTATATAAAACAAGTTGTTCCGATGGACTGTCTGAACTTAGAAAAAAAAACCAGTTCTTCGATTCACAAAATGTTTGTAAACATTGTTACCAGTCAGCAATTTAGCAAAATTCTTCGCCGAATTTTACATATTTGATAGCAATGAGAATAGAATAAGTTAACGAATAACAAACATGTGCAACACTGACCCAATGAATATTTAACTCTATTTGTCTTTGGCTGACAGACCAATAGTCTCTTTCAACCAGGTTATTTTCGGTAAAAACTATTTCAAAGACAAATCCCAATTGACAGAACTATTACTACAGAAACTAATTCAATAGTGAAGATACAATAAAGCAATCCAAATGAACCCGTTAACCTCGTGAATATTTTAAATTTGATGCAATTTTCAGGAGAAATTCAGTTGGCTAGTGTATTTCTTTTATTTTACTTTCAGTGACAATGCAGTGAAGAGCGTTTTAAAAAGCATGCTGTGCACATAACAAGATAACAATAAGAAATCATTTAAATGTATCACTTACGCACATGCATGATATGCCAAATTGACAGCATAAGTACAGCCAACGTTTACGTAAATTACTCGGCAGATCCTTGTGATACTATCGGGATTCATGCAAATTAATACAAAATAACCACCGCAATTTAGTGCAAAACACAAAATATAATAGATCAGAATTAGATACAACAAAACTGAAGAAGGGTATAAATCTAATAAAAGCGTACCTTGGCTGTGAGATTTCAGAACCTTAAACAATAATTTTTGTTCCGAAAATAAATATTTTCCGTTTCAAATCTGACGGTATTTTTTCAAAAAAGAGAAAGATCTACTCTTAAGTCTTTCTTTTCAACTGCGGTCAACATCACAGTGTCTAACACAAACATCGTCGTCTTATCATATTCTATGGGTACAATTGTAATAACAATTCTTTTGTTCCATTCAAAATTAAATAATTGACGTTACAGTTTCTGTCGGTATTCGTGCAAAACAGAATAAATGAAATATTTTACTGATAAACAGTGGTAAATTGATAGTAAAATATTTTTACTTTACATGAAAATCAATCCAGAACAGTCCCTTAACATCTTGATTCTTTTTCACAGACTAACTTCATTTCAAGTTTACTAGTTTTTCTTTTTTTACGAGTGGCATTATGTGTCACGCATTCTTCGACCTTTTGACGCATTAGAATTCGTATAGCAGAACATTAGGCTGAACAACGCTTGAATTTAGTACCTGCAGTTTTATTTTGAAGCATTTTAACTAAATATTAATTTGATCTATTCTGTATTTGTAAGAACACTTGACAGCTTGACTACAGTACAGGTGGCGTGGAAGCATTTTCAGCTAAACACATGCAATCCATGTACCTATCACAGACTGTGCTCAACTCACAAAATTAACTGTTGCACCTATGTCCATTCTAAAATATACTCAAATGCTTCATACAATAACATAATTTCCTTGTTGCCATGGTGACAAAATCAACTTGTACCTAAAGTACAGTGTTACCATGGTGTCTTTTATCTGTTGTTGCGTGCTCCTTCATTGATCCAACTATTCATCAAACTTGTTCTACCACTATTGCAAGTGAGAAGGTAAACCGCAACAGAGTTTAAAAAATTACAGTGAAAGTTATTCGTGGACCAAAAATCCAGTCAGTTTTACTTCCGAACATTACATCTAAGTAAAATATCGATAACATATATGTGATACAGTGTGTGGTCACAATACCAACATCTACATGTATGTAGCGTTAACCTAGTTGGAATGACCATTAGTGGACAGCTGTACAGCGAATGGATTAGATTACTTGAAGCAAACATTTTGTGTGGTACCGAAATTGTGTGGGAAACAGTGTTGTAAGAACAAACAGCAATTTCTATGAGTTCCATTCCTCTTTTCTTTACATAAATTTGTGCTAACGTAACGTACATCTTCTAATCTGAATATACGGTTTCCTATGTGTAGTTTGTACGACGTCATTGTCTATGATCCTGTTAATAGTTACAGATGTGGTATCCAGCATCTCATCCACACAACAGCATTCCACCATTGACCGAATGACCCTGTTTATCCTCTGCCTTTACAGTTACCGTCATTGTCGTGAAGCACTTTCCGCACCATTAAAATTCTCTGCAGAACAACAGGGCCCGGAAGCATTGTTCATTTGTTTGTCAGACACAGATGTATTACTACCTATTGCACGTTACTAAAACAAACATCGCTAGCCAAAATCCTTCAATATATGCCACTGAGCGACCGGCTGCCTGCTTTTCGTAAACATTTCGTTCCAATGTTTGACCTCCATAGGACCGCTCTTACTGCTGAGAACGACTTGTCCGATAAGTTCGTTTCGGCCCATGCGGTCGTAGTCCATGCACGATATGAGCAAAGAGGTTTGTCGGATTTTTTCGTACGGCACATTGAAAATAAAGGATTCGTTAAAGACAGGATTCAGAGTTCGTTCTTTTATACTCGTCTTTTTCTTTTCCACTTTCTTGCCATCGTGGCACATCCAGATCTTCACGTATGGATCTGTAAACATAGGAAAAACAGCATCAAAGTGAATTTTTGCATGTCAATTTTAACTTACACAAATGGATCAATGCCTTTCAAATTCTTTTAACAATGGAGACTGTATTCTGTAGATTCTGTAAATATAGGTTATGCACTAAAGGGAGTAGTATCTTTTTCTTCACTTACGCCTTATTGCAAAATCTTGCTGCTTGTCATGTTTTGGAAAGCTCGTGATCAATGGTGTTGTCCTCAACTGTGCCATTACTAAATGATTATCTTTAAGCAGCTCAAATGTGCAGTGCATGTTTTTTTGGTTAATTAGTGCGTCGCCAAAGCTAAAAGCATGCCACCATGGCAACAGCAATAATCTTTGAGGTACGAGAAAGGGTTTTCAAATCAAATACCTGAGGTTCCCGTGATGTCCTTGGCCTTCAATTCTCGAGCCTTCATGACGACTATGGTAATTCTGCCAACAGTCGGTTGATAACATAACGAGATCAGCAATTCTCCAAGTTTACCCTACAGATGAAAAAGAAATGAAGTTAGTTTTGGCTGTTTTGTTATCCCAGTGACAGACAGAAGTAATTGGAAAATGGTCCGTGCGTCGTAAGAAATGAATTTTACATGAATGTCGCAAGCTCCCCAGTTCCTCAGTTTGTGGTTTGTTGTTGCAAACCTATGAAAAAAGTTAAAACTTCCCATGCTCCCCTAAAAAAATTCAATGCATCATTCTAGATAATAGAAATGTATTGCAGTCAAACGCACATAGCACCGTTGCTTTTTTATCCTTCGACGTGAGCTTTTCCTATCATTGCAGATGAAATACTTCAATATCACCACTTAACATTTCACAGTACACATCAACTGCGTGAACAGTCGATAAATGAACATACTGCTGAAATGCTTGTTACATGTTAAAACACTGACATTTTTGACAAATCCTCCTTGAGTAAATCATAATCCAGTGCACGTGAAGATAGCTCAAAAGACGGATTATTTCTAATGTGTAGAAATTGATGTCAGCTGTGGTCAAATAAACCTCTGTTGGTAATAAGGATGGTAGACCATTAGGCCTAATCTTGCAAAAGGAAAAAGTGGAACAGTTCCAGGATAACTATTCTTTGTTCTTTTATCTTTAGGTCAAACAGTCAAGTAATAAACTTCCAGTTTCTCAACATCAGCATTTTCACTTTAACGGTTTACTTTTTCTGTCAGATTGCATTCAGGAACAACAGAAATAATTCCTTACTAGGTTAAACTGGGAACAAGATAATTCTTTCTTGGCCAGTTTTTTTGTATACATTACAGTGAAATGTAAAAAAAAAATTCTAGTATTTCAACAGTCCACACCGGTAAGTTTACAATATTGAAATGTCTCACGTAATCATGTCACTTGGTGACATCTCAAAGTTATCAGGTTGGTACGATCGTGCTGAGAACAAAGCATTTGTTACTCCTCATTCTCGGAGATCAATCTGGGCAGAAACAACTCGCTAGTAAGAAAAGCCTGTGCGTTATCTTGTGTAGCAAGCAATGTCATATTTCCAGGAGCTTATGTGATTAGTCATCCTCTTTTACTTGATTCTAAATTGGCTTGCCAGCGTACAGTAATATATCCATTGCAAAAAAGTTTCAACTTCAGACTCTGTTGTGACGTAAATCAGAATCGGTGGAACGTTAACAAGTTGAGTCCACTGTACTGGTTGAAGGTATTCCTTGGTCTCACTTTAACGTTCTCATCAAGACATCTGCTGTCTGCAGCTAAATTCGCCACTTACACTTCACTTCCCGAGGTTTCTTGCATAAGATGTTCAGTAAGACAAAAAAGGAAAGAAGTTTATAGTGAGGAAATTGGAAGTGTCATGTCAAGTAAGAAGGCAATTAAGTGTGACAGGAGCACCTGGGACCAGTACCATCCCACATAACCGATGCTAATAACTCCTCATGGACACTGTTAGAATCAATCAATTCTATTCCTCTAGGTCCATTTTACCGCGAGCCTTTCTTAAAATAGACATGGCGAAAGTCGGTGACAAATGGCGTTGTCTTAAAATGTTAAGCCCTAGCCATACATCAGTGTAGTAACTGGATATTATTACATTCTCGGAATTGGTGGTCAAGTGAGCTAACTTTGTCTGAATCGGTCTAAAATACAACAGCTTAAAAAGATCCAGTGAAACCTCAGTAATTAAATTCTTAACCTGCAAACCTCTAACCTTTAAAAGCTGCCAACTCAGATTCTTTTATTTTCTTCAGACCACACAGACCAGTGACCTTATTGTTGCGGTATACCTTGTGAGTTTTCTGTATTAACGTCTTCTCACACATGAACGACTGTTCATTACTATTCCTCACATGTAACAAACCAAAGGATTCCTCAGCGTTCAACACAAAGATGTTTCATCAAGTGCTTTTCAAAGCAAGTCAAGCAGATTCCCCTGTATTGCATCTGATTTAAAGCTAAGGTTAGCTCAGCTCAACTTCAGTCTCTTCTGCTTTCTATTTCCAGCCCCACACGCAATCCGGGTATAACGTTGAAATTAGGATCATTTGCGGAAACCTTTGTCAGTGTTTCTGACGGAAAAAATATCTTTTTTCCTTTTTCCTTAACGTTAGAAAGATCAGACCAATGTCTAATAATCCTGATGGCCGTGTCCCATTCCTCCCGCTTTTCTTTTAAGATTAGGAAAGAGAGAAAAGGCAATTTGCTTGAAATCCAATTCTTATCTTGCCACGGCATTTAAACATATATGGAGATTTGCCCCGTGTGGGTTGCAACCTGTTCAACCTGCGTCCTCCGCTCAAAGACCTCGCAACGTCTCTGTCTCCTGTAATTACATCATACAACATTACATCACAGAAAAGACCTTTTCATCAATCAAAACCTGAAAAATTAATGACATCCACCAAAGCCAGAAATAGAATCTCTAGGCTTGGCCAAATTAAATTATACCACAATTCCTCAGCGCGACAAGAATCTTAGTTCTGAGGGCTCAATCAGGTTGTGCAGATTACACAGACTCAAAAAGATCTTCAACCATTAAGTTACCGTTAATAGAAAGGCTTCATTAATTAGGTTTGAAGTTACAAATATCTTTCTTTTCCCCATTGGCTTAAGAAAACATTTCATAGCGTAAAATTGTATCAAGTACATTAATATTTTTTGAGAGTTTACTTTTCGCACTGCTGAGTATGACCCGATGCCACAACATATGAGACACATCTACTAATTCACAAAATCACTTGTTTGCATGTAACTTCATAAGATACTCTGTAAACATGGTAAACAAGAGACGTGTCTGTACTTTATGTGTAACAATGACTGATGGGTGTGGTACAATTGGTAATTATAACAGTTTACCTCAATTGTAATGTATCAGCAAAATGCCCAAGAGATCAATCCACCCCACTGGAACAGTTCTGGATGGATTTGGATAAACTTTCACTTGAGTCAATTATCTAAGAAAGGTGGCGTTCAGTAAAACATGATTTTTGATGTATTTTGAAGATGCTTTTGGAAAATTATCGAACACGAACGCACAAAAACTCATGGATTATTATCACCTAATCAGAATCTGTGAAACCTGTCTACCGATGGGGACTAGTGGGACCAAACACTAAAGATTTCATACAGAAATGTGTCTCCGGTTATTCTGAGCAAGTTTGACTCTTTTGGGAGGGCAAAAAGTAGCTCAGAATCACCTGAAACTCATTCTGTGTGTAATATCTCACGTAAAAATGTTTCTGACCTTAACTTGGGGGGGGGGGGATTTTTGTTAAAATTTTATGGAGGTAGAAAAGCAAGGGTTCCTGATGCAAAAAATTTTAGGCTTTATCGAGTATTGTCAGAATTTAGTGAAATCGGGCAGTACCACTGCCATCCCAGAGACTGACATGCAATAGATCAAATAAGTCGTATTACCCTTTACTGGGCGAAATACTTAAAAAATGTAAGAGCAATTTTAAATTGGGATTAATTTCAGGAAATCAACTGTTGGACTTCATTGAATAAAATCAAAATTTAGTGAAAATAAAAACAAGGCCGCGCTGCAGTGGCCGAATGGAAAACAGCGCTGTGCTCGCCACACGGACAGTCATGGGTCCGAGCCCTAAACCTCCACCAATGCTTGTAGAAGTCTGCAAGGATGTGGATTGAAAAGGCTCAGCTGCCATGCTGATCTCTCTACAGTCAGCAGGTGTCACACCAGAGGTGAATCTGAGTATTACACAGGTAAGAAAGTATGGAAGGGATCCACCCTGGCTTTGAAAACCATGGCAGACATCACCAGAAGTCCAAAACAGGGCTATCAGTGGCCCCGCGAAAAGGACTTATGTCTAAAAAAAAAAGAATTTAGTGAAAATTGAGCAGTATCTTCGCCATTCCAGGGACCAACAGATCTACAACTGCTATACAGATTAGATAAGTCGTACTCTCCTTAGTTGGGCGCTCGGCTTTAATTAAATGAAGGATTTGTGAAGACAATTTTAACTTTGGATTTATTTCTTGGCCTCAACACATTGGGCCTGGGCAACACAATGACGAAAACGTGAGACTTAAGATTAAACTGCTTAAATTTTCTAACTCTTCAGACTAAAACTGGTTGAGTGTTGGCTTTAATTTAATTGCTGCATGTCCACTAAGTAGATGAAAGGAAGAAGCCTATCCATCATTTTGAGAAAAAAAAGCGAAAAGGGGAAAACCAAAGTCATAACCGTCAAACAAATTACGATAATCAACAAGCACAACTGCACCTTTTCTCAGACAACTGAGCGGATCAAACAAAAGATATCTATATTGGTATTAGTTTTGTTGCCCAATTTCAGGGAGAAAAGACATATTGCCCATGGTTTTTGGAAATTTCATGTCTGCAGGAAGAAAGAGAAAATTGGTACTAGTCTGTTGTGGGAGGTAGAAGTTAGTTAAAGAGGGTGTTAATAATCTCTATCTTATGTTCTGATTCCTCATACCAAGGTTAAGTGATTTCATACTTGTTTTTACTGCCAGTAGTCTGCACCACACACGAAAAGACTAATATTAATTTAAAATCACAATCTACCTGTTGCCGATTTCCGTGCACAACAGTATGGAAAAGGGGATTATGCCAGAATACAAACAGTGCAGACACAGAAATCACACAGAAATAATTATGAGTATTATTACACATCAAGCAGCTGATCGCATGTCTCCCCAATGCTTCCGCGGATGTCACTGCTTCCAGCCTTTGTAGAGTGATAAAGTTAATATTACAATAAACATCGGTTCAGGCAAAAAGTTCACATCTTGTCTCTTTAGTTCAGGTGGGCGGCAAAGATGACAATACTTCTGAACATACACAATAATACATAGAATGTGTATGAGACACACAAATACAGGTAGACTGTGATTTATTGAAGACCTGCCAAATCCCATCTTTAGGTGAATTTAGCTCGTAGGATTATTTGTCAGATTTTACAACTTTGCTGGTTTGCTGGATTTCACAGATCTGTACACAGAGACAAGGTTTTCGTTATACACAGAAGACAAAAAAGTTTATTAGGCATTTTTCCGTTTCAGACAAACACCCTTTGATATTTTAATTTTCCGTCTTTGAAGCAATCAATCTGCTTGTGTCAATGACAAGGTATCCGCTTAATCTCACAGTATGAATACTGTGTCAAACAGATCCCTACCTAGCGTCATAAAATGAAAGTCTGTCTGCTGATTTAAGCAGACCCGCGAAACATTAACACTGTGATTAAGCAAATTACTCCTCTTCACGCAACACTAGACTTAAAAAAGACTGTGCATAGCAGTGGTTCTTGTTTGTTGTTCGGGGTTCTTCTTTCAGGTTTCAAGTTTATAGCTTCAGGTTTTGTCACAGAAATATTCAGTTTCAATCTCCTATTACTATATGATCTATAGCATAATTAAACATGTATAAATGCTACATTTGAAATATAGCCACAGTGACTTGCATTGGTAAGAAATCTTAATAAATTATGAGATAATTTTCCCACCAAAAAACCCCCGAATTTCTTTGTAATGCGCCACAGGTCTTTGTAATGCGTCCTGTTTCTATGTCGTGTGCCTCCGGTTCTTGTAACACACCGTACAGAAATAGTAATGCGCCGTAAAATTTGTAGTGCGTTACCACATTGTGTTCGTAGTTATTTGCATAAAGTTCCCACACATTACATTGTCATGCGCTGCGCGCATGACAAAAAATGGTCGTGGGTGATTTGTAGTGCGCCCCAGGTTCTTGTAATGCGCTCACATTCTATGTAGCGCATCCAAAAATATGTGGTGCGCCTCAAAAAAAGTGTTGTGCACCGGCGCATTACAAAATAATAACCGTTTTAAGTTAAAGTTGTGTCTGAGTACAAACTAAAAAAACCTGGAATTAAACATATTTACACATTTATTTACACTATATACAATGGGCCCATCTTAAACCTAAACAAAAAACACAAAAAAAACATTATTTACAATATTTACACAAGACACAAACAAACATACACATTAACAAACACACAATGCACCCCCTTAGAATCCACATGTACACCCTTCCACTCCACATGGATCTGACCTTCCAGACA